>KK351018.1:1309282-1388588 GCA_000671755.1 Glossina brevipalpis
TAAATCTGAAATTGTTTGATCGATACTTTACGAGAAATCTACCAGTGTAGCCATCTACCGAAAAAATAATAGATTTCTTTTTCCCCAAACTAATATTAAACATTTCCTATTTTCTTTTAAATAAATTTATGGAAACTAAAGTAAGATACTTTGTACCGAATCTCGAGTAGATTACATACAATAGTAGTTAACTAAAAATGTATGATGTTAAGTGCTTGTGAGACTGGATACCTTAGTGTATGGCTGTTAAAATTATTATGGAACGATTTGTAAAGTAAAACGCTTGGAAAATATGTGGAAGAAAGGTAAAGATAGAGTGAGAAAGGGAAGGAGAAAGAGAAAGAAATGGAGACACAGAGAAGCGAAATCGAATAAATATCAAAAAAAAGCCCACACATGAAGAAAGCTATTAAATTAACACTACAGAGAGAAATGCACATAAACATAACATATCTGCCTATGGATAATTGCCTCTATAAACACTTAGTTACAGCAGGTATTCTGTATCCTTTTGCAGGAAAGAGTTGCTAGTAAATTTATGTTAAAGTTATGCACTGACTCGGTATAATAATTTAACGGCCCCATGCTAGGTGCATACAGTTACATAAAGAATGTATGAGTACGTTTGCGGTTGCGACTGTAATTGATTGTTTGGTGGTAATAATTAAATATTTTAAATCAAAACCAACATAAATTCAAACATGTCGAGACTATAAAGCGATAAATGTTTAGATTAATAATCAGAAACTTCCTGCTGTAAGATAACACTGCTAACGTAAATTAAAATATGTCGGGCTCTGCGTGTAAATGTACGCAACTAAAGATGCTTTCAAAGTAGACCGGTGTAAATAATGAGAAACAAGTACGTGCAGGTGTCAAATTTTTAAAATCTGAACATGTTTGATGATGAAAAAATGTAGTTACAATTATTGTTATTAGTATAATATTGTCGTTGTTGGTTTGTTTTGAATTTTTTTATTTTTGGATTTTGCGATTTTCGCTAATGCCTAACAACTGGTTTACTAGCGGACAATTAATCGTCAAATTATCATTTAGTACCAATGTCAGGTGTGGCAATCATTATATATAAGAATAAGGCTCATGGCCAGGAAAAAATTCACCAAAAGCAACCAAATAAAGCGACTAAACTTAAATATTTATTCCTACATGCATGCACAAGGTACGCTTGTAATAAATAGATGAAAGAAACAAATTACATTCTGTGTTTATGGAACTTTAGAGTCTTTTTTTTTTGTGTGCGTTGCGGCTATAACTAATAATTGCTAACAGGCTTAGCTGAGGTGAAAAGATCGAATATTTTGCTTCAAAAAATATCCATTCAACACCTAACTTGATTTTCCAACTATCTACTTGTTCATCCATATAAACATTTTGAAAACACTTTTCTCTAAACGTATACGTCGCACGATCGCCATAAACGTGTGATTGGCGTGTTAACAAAAATCAACGCTTCCCCCTTCAATCGATTATGTTGGCTTGTTGTGCTTGCACGTCATTACACCAAACATTTTCTGCATATTGTTGTTTGCGTAATTGATTTAAATATGTTATCGCTGCGTGCCAAATAAAGCTCATTTCGTTTTTTTAGTTCTGTACGCTTCTCTTTACATCATTTTTCGTGTGTTCATAATTTATTTAAGTTTATTTTGTTATTGTTGTTAGTATAGTTGTTTTGTCCGTTCAAAATTTATATGACGCTTCCTTGTAGCATTTGTTGTTGCTGCCAGTGACATGATTGTAAAGTTTTTCCGCTATTTTCCCGTTCAATTAGTGATTTTACAAATTTTCAACCATCTTGTCTGGTTAGGACAAGTAACCTGTCATTACATTGGTTTGCTTAATGTATAAGTAAAATTTTTTTTTAAATTTATCCAGATTTCATAAATATTTCTTTGAAAAAATAAATGGAAAAAATTCATTCTCCCCGCTTTCGGAAAGAGGTTACTTAGGATATAGGCAAGAGATTGAAAACTAATTTAACAGACGCGGTTTCCTTTTTACTCCGAAATCCTCACAAGTTGAATGCTTGTGTGTTTAAAACGCACGAATAACATAAACAATTAAGAAATTCTTGTTCGGCCTGGACCGAATCTTGTATACCCAACATTATTCATTTTATTATTCCAACAAATCATTTGTAGAATGTATAAAATAATTTTCAATTTTCTCGTCTTGTTTACCTTATAAGTCATAAATAGAAAATGACAGAAAAGTGGATGATTTTTTTCATTTTTGAATACGAAAAGCAATGTTCTCTAACTTTCATTAAATATGAGTAATGAGCAAAAGTCCAAAAAATGTTGCTTAGCAGAACAGAGGTGCTTTTAGTTTACGCCTTACAGTAGTCGGCTTCATTGATTGGCTTGAACTATTTTCAATAAAATTGTACGTGCAAGAATTTCCAAAGTTTGGGCCAAATTTGAAGTCGATATTTTAATAACAACACGTACTTACATAGACAGACAGGCATAGGGACGGGCAAACATGGCTAAATTGATTCAGAATTTGACGCTCATCAAGAATATATATACTTTGTATTTTCTTTGAAGTATTCTTTTGGATGCTGCAAACACTATGGCAAATTAAGTATACCTCCACCTTTCGGTAGTGAACATAAAAAGGAAACAATTACTCTGTGTATAAATATAATGAAGACCAGAAAGAAAGAGGTCAGGAAAGTCAGATAAGGCGCGGGCGTATTCTGGGAGGTATTTAGCCGAATCCTTGGACCGGACATTTACAATAGATAAGGCTTTACGGTAATCGTAATTAAACTACGATTTACCGCACTGGGAATTAAATTCACGTATTTGATGGTTACATTCTTTATCCATTACACTATACGGTAACTTATAGCACAACTGTTTAATTCTATCGAATTTTGAAAGCTTATCGCAACATCCTGAAGGTGACGTAAATTATTGTCAATCAAATTTATAGCTCACCTAAATAAATGTCTAGTTACAATCCCAGAAACGTGGAAAAAACGATAAACGATAAAAACAAATAAGATCTTAATTACGTTATTCTTTAAGTTTGACACTATAGTTATCATGTGATTAAGTCGATACGCGAGATAAACGATTTTATTTATTTATTACCTATTCAAAACATCACAAAGTGAAAAATGATCCTCTCACGTAACCTGCCATAAACGGTTATTGGGTTTTTTAAAAGCACAATTAGAAGATTTTAAGTTTCTTCAATTATTCTGAATTTTCAATATGTTGCTAGATTCCTTTCATTTTAACGCAAGGCTTTTCTAAGTCAGCAATTTCCTTCTCTATAATTAGATCCTATTACTTGTCGTTCAATTGATTGAACTAAAATTAGCAAAATGGTTGGGCTTTCTACTTTTGAGAGCTAGTCAAGCTCTACAAGCTGTTATTTTAAAATGCTTAGCTCTTAGAATTAGTTGTTTGATATTCACATCCATTAACCTACAATGCATAGTTTGAGAGAACATTATTATTATTATTATTATTACCATTAACCTCATCATTTTTAAAGTCTACCTCCTCGCTTTGATGTTGTTAATCATTTTGGCGGCATTTTTGTTGTCTCAGTCAATTGTTTGTTTTGAAATAACATTTGCTCCAATTAGACATAAAGCGATGTTGTATGTACCCGTTAGCTTTTTAACAAAACAAGCAGCAATTTTATGATGCAATTGCCTGCTGGACATTTGCCTGAACGATGTGGTTGGGTGTCGGTTGCATAGTTCTCTCTTGTTACATTATTTCAAATACAATTATGCCCAGTTAGAGAGGACAGCACAGTATACTATTTTTATAAGAAGCAAAAAAAGAAAAAAAAAAGAAAATAAAACCTATAGAACGTATATCAGTTATTTTTGTTCTTTTCATTTTCTTCCGCTGGGTATCGCGAGGGACGTTTTATGTGTTTTTATAGTCTCTGATGAGTATTGCTGCATGTTGCAAAATAATGTTTGTATTCTTTCTCTTCTCTGCCGGTAGGAACTACATACAGATTGAGTAATATTGAAGCACTAGCCTTTGACTTCTTATGACGAATGAACAACAAACTCTCGCAATAAGAACTAAAATCAATCGAATTTATTGCTTAATTACCGTCCTACCTGTGTGTGCAAAATACTAAATTAAATAATTATAAAATGATTTTAAAAAAATGTATGTGTGCATTGAGATAAAATCGCAAATAATATATTTTGTGTTAACGGGTTTGAATGTATCCAACACTAACTAAAATGTTACAAAAATCCTTTTAAAGATCAACCAAAGACGGTACCGTATTTAAGCGCGAATTGCAACACAAAACACTTTATAATGTACTTGAACACAGGTATGTATGCATTTGTGTACTTATAGAGCTACAACACACGTAACACGTCATTCAATAAGTTCATAGGATCACATAATTTTCTTTTGCCTTCTTGTCGTTGTTCAACTTGTGATACTGTACCTTATCTTAGTGTTGTATACTGCTATATACTGGTGTATATCGTAATATATTATTAAATGCTATTATTTACTACCGATCCTTTGCTTTTTCAAGATAGCCGATGAATATCATACTATACTCATCCCAAAATGCGGACTCTATAACGTACCCAGCTGCCTGTTGTAATTTTGGTGGCTTTCGACGGCTTCCACTTGTTGCTGTTCACTCGGTTGACTGCCATTTTTACTCCAAAGTTTAGTAATGAATCCATATCTTACCTATTGTCACTCTGAATCAACAACACGTTGTTGTTTTTGGTAGAAAGCGAGTAAACGCGATACCCTCTTCTAAGCGAGCTTTCTCATGGACAAATATTTATGGAAAATAGTAAACACTCTGCCTTCTGACATGACGACTCTCCGACGCAAGTTCCCTTTTGTGCTTTCTGGAACAACTTCCGAATTCGGGCAATCAAAGCGGCCAACGTTATTCGTATCCATAGGATCTGGTTTAAAATTAGCCCGGCGTCACTGACAAATTGCTGTTTCCAACAGAGTAGAGTTGCCATAACACTTTCCCTTTCCGATTCTTGACTTGAATGGTATTTTTTCCTATTAAAAAGTAACGCTCTACCAAGATAAATTCTATTCAAATTTTTCGATTGTTTTGAAAATTACAACAAAAGTAGCGTCAGTAAAACAAGTGTTATTTGTAAACTATTGGTCGGAATGTCATGAAATTTGCAGCATTTCGTTTGATGTTTGGTACCATCTTATCAAAATGTAAATGTCATCCTACGAACTTATTGAATGGTGCGTTATATCTATATGGTTGACGGTATGTCTGAGCTTCTAAGTGTTTTTTTTCCAATTTATTTATTTATTTATTTTTTTTGTTTTGTTTTTGGCAAATGTTCCTATAAGCGATAGCGGCACGTGATAACTTGTAAAATTAAGCTGTTTTTGTTTTTTTTCTACATAAATATGGAGAAAATGCCTTAAAAAATGATTTTCCAATTTAAATGAGATTTCTGTTTTGGACGTTTTGCGTGTTAATTAAAGCATCTGCACAAAAATGTTAGACGATATCAATAAAATCATAATAACATACAAGACGTAACGAGCTGCGTAGTTTGTTCGTATAAATTGGTGGCTAATGGATAATGTGGGGTTTTAGCTTTAGCTCAATCATTGTTAGTATACGCGAATTGAGAACACTGTACATATATGTTGAAAATTGCAGTTAACGGATAACGAAGCTTTCACACAAACAAATCCTAACAGTAATCCCGTATGAGCGCATCGGGAGTACTCTACATATATAAGTTATTGATTGTCATAGATTTTATTGTGTAAAATTTATTCAAATCGAAGCTTTTATAGCAGCTGTTTATTTCAGTATATGTACAATGAATGGTTAAGTGGATTGCGTTACGCCTGTTGCAATTAAGAGACTTTTCTGCACATTTTTCAAATATTGAATCAATAATTGTTGCCCGATACAACCTTATCTCCAGTCTGCATATGCATAAACACACTGTTGTTAAAAGAGACCAATCAGCCAAAACTAACTAAGAGTCAAACAAGCAACGATTAGAGTCATTGCTGCTGATTTGAATATTTCTGCGAACACTTACCCGTAACGACAGTTACATATTTAAATTGTGGCAATAATAATAAGTAAAAATTTGTTACAAATTTTTTTTTTTTTCGCCCGTCGATTGATATCCAATATTTGTGCTGAGCTAATCGTACGAAGGTGTCAAGTTTTCATATTTATTTGAAATAATTGGCTAAAAAAAGGCAAAAATAAAAAAGAAAACTAAGCAACACAACAACATGACTAGACACTGAAACTGTCAATTGGTTGCATATTAAAAATTAAATTGAAAATTTATTACATTTAATTTATTTGTCAATGATTTATGCTGAACGGTGAATTTTAAATATTTTGTTTTTCTTTTTATTTATTTTATTTGTATACAAAGGACTTTAGATAAAATGTTTTCATTAAGTTGTTCAGTGGGCGTTGATTAATATAGAGATAATTTTTAAAAAATTATCAAAATGTTTAACGATATTAATTATGCTCGTATGTGTATTTATAAATTGAAATGTGTTAATGAAGTAGAAGTAGTAGTAAATAAAAAGCATTAAACAAAAGATTAAATAATCTATCGCTTACATTACCGGACTTCAAACATTGATTTCCTACACAGAAAGATTAATAATTGACAGCATTTAGCCGATAACTAAACAGTCATTTATGACTCACCATTATGCTACGGCTTTATTTGCAACACCCAGAAGAGAGCTTCTAAGAGTCTATAATGTATGTATATATATACCTCGATCGATTTAAACATGTCCGGCTGTTTGTGCATCCTCCTGCTTGTCTGTGTAATGTTGGTGGTAAACATTCTGCCAATCGACAAAGGCCACGGTATGGAGTAAAAACATTGAAAGCTCTTGCACGCAGGTTCATACAGTAACAGGATCAACGGTTACGTCTATAGTAGAACATGAATGTCACCTTTGGCTTTAAGGGTTTTCGCTCATTTCTCATAAACTATCATAGATTAGATATGTAAAAAAAAATTCCACATAAATTCAGCCATACCCGGGCAACATTGCGGAGTATAGAAATTTGGTTTTTTGTTTTTTTTTTTAATTTTACCTGAGATAAGGGTGGTAGATACAAAAGATTCAGCATAGCTGAACGTGATTTTCTTACTTCTTTTTTTTTTATCCCACCAGCCAAACAGGCGAAATCCGCTTATTCGTATTTGTCCTGAAATCTTGTTTGTTGTTCTAAATAATTTAGGATAATTTTATTGATTTCCTTAAGTTTTGCTTAGACGCTCTTTTCCAATATTTGAAAGTAAATTTTTCTATTCCATCAACGCAATGTATGCATGGCTTTCAAATAAAAGGGAAAAGTGTTCACGCCTTAGATTGTTGAGTTCTGGTAGTTTTTGTCGTTGAACTTATTTTCCATTAGTGACTCATAAAGTTCTGCTGTACGAAGTAATAATTATATAACAATAGCTGAATAAATTTGTTGTTAGTGCTAAGAATTAATTTCTAGTCAGGCAACTTGGATGTGAATTAGAACACAATACTTAAGCGTACGTAAGGTAGTCAAGTTTTGTCAGCATATGAGTCAGCTATAGAAACGATTTCGCAGCATGTGAATTGGTGGCATTTGGGAATGGAACAGAATGTAAGGCATCAGCTAATAAGTCCGGTGATTGTGTAAAAAGAAATACATTTTTTTTTGAAAATTTGATTTTATTTATGAACAAAGTATCCTTCCGTCGTCACACTTACACGACAAGAAAAACCTATATTATTGCAGTTAAGCAGCAGTGGTTTCTGTTTAGAAAACATGCCCATATTTTCATGGAATCTAATGGATACACTGTGGTTTATTATTCTTAGGTAAAGAACCCTCCTTTGCAAACGTAAGTTTTCAGAATTTTTTCTGATGTTTTCTGGAGTAACCTTAGATGTTTCTTTGTTCAATATCATCGGCATGCGTATGACTTCGTTTAGGTTCAGCAAACTGTTGTCTTATTAGGAGAAAACTTGCCATAATGGACTTGAGTGGTAGTTGAGAGCGGTATGGGAAACATATATAAGTTTTTCTTTCGACTGCTTAAACATCTTCCTAATCTATAAGACTTGAAAATATGAATTCCCTTAAACACAGCTCCAAGTTACTTAAAGCCATTTACTAATTTGTTTTCCATTTTAAATATTTCGACATACATTTCTTATGTATACACGTTTCTCATGTTCGTTTTTTAACGATTTCACTTTTCACGTTCCTACAATTTAAGATTAAAAAACTTAAAAAAACATAAGCCATCATATAAATTCTTTTAAAACTTAAAACTTAGTTGAATGTGCATATTTTTTCTTTTGAATTATTTGTTTATTATTCGAATGTGCAACAAAAAATCTGAAATACTGATAAAGCGTTGAGAGCCTATGGGACACACAAAATTCTGCGGTCAATGGTAGGCAAAGAAAGGTAAGAATATGTTAAGGAAATTGTGTCATACCATGGATTTAACACGCGAAATAATATATTACGGAAAGAATAAGAGAGAGAGAGAGAGAGACAGAGAGAGAGAGAGAGAGAGAGAGAGAGAGAGAAGTAGAGAAGGAAAGAGAGAGGGAGGAACACAGAGAGCGAGATAGAAAGAAGGGTAGACAGAGAGTGACATACAAAAGCACTTATGATTGAGTTACGAGGCAATGAAGTTTGTGTCTTAAGTCTTTCGGTTTTAAGAATTTTTCACATTTGTTTGGCGACCCTTTGCAATTTTTTTTTCTTTTAAACATATATATGTGGTTGATTGCTGTTAAGATATATCTTCAAAAAAAAAAAAAGAAAAAAACCCATAACATAACAATTACAAAAACATCGACTACAACTTCGAGAAAATAAAGTAAATACTAAAATACCTGCTGGCAATTTAACAGATCATTAAAAATGAATTTGAAATCCAATAAAGAATTAAAAAATCTGTAAACATTGAGAAAACGTTGATAAACATTCAAGCCAATATGTTGCAACTAGCTGTTGAATTCCTGTTGATGCTCATGGGTTTTCAATATAAACTGAAAATGACAAATTCGTTGTTGTTTAGTGTATTGCATAACTGTTACTCCATTAACCGATTCTCTGCGGTAACATTAGTCTGGTTCCATAAAAATCTCAAATAAAAAAAAAGTTTCGTTTACTTAGTTTTTCTATTTTCAATTAAAATTGTTGTACTTAAAATTTAATTTAATTAAAACGACCGTCAGTGGTGCATAAATTGAACGTTCAATATTAATTTGCGTTTCTCTCTCTGGTCTCTGGTCGAATTTTATGGGTTTGTATTGTCATTCAGGGCATTCTCTTCATAACTTCTGGTAAATATGTTTAAATTTTTTGTTTCTTTTTATTGTTATAAAATAACTTCTAAAAAAAAACTTATGAGCAATCTGAGATATTCTCTCATATCAAATTTTATGAGTTTTCAAACGACAACACTTTACATATAGCATCGTTCGATTTCTAACGATTTGCTTTATTGCGAACATGAATTACATAATATGAGAATATGTATGTGAGTTAAACTTATATGAACAAGACAGTTGGTCTATAACAACCGGGTGTTCATATTTGGTAGAAACTTAAAACATATTTATATGATTTTGTTGTGCAATTTATTCTCTCACACGCACACCAATGACCGTTTTGTAAAAATTAATTACATCCTAACTGTAAATGGCCACAAAATACTTTGAATATTCACACATTGTCGTTTAAAGCTATAAGAATACAAAGTGACTTGCAATACATCGCGAACTTGTACAAATACAGAAACTGCACATACAATGAATTTTACCTTATATACAACATACAAATATGTATACATATATGTATATATACATATATACATATATATAAGAGCACCTACAGCTGCTGCCTCTTGTTTGTACAAGAGTATGCCAATTGGTGTTGGTGTTAGTGCTCAACGATAAACCGAACAATCATAGACTTAACGTGCGGTGATGGTTAACACATAAAATCCCTTTTTCAGAAAGATATTAATGCTCGATTTATTGTATACAATAGACTTTACGAAATGTCTAAGGAATGGTAGTGTAAAGCGTGATCAGAGTTGTTTTGTTTTGTAGTAAAACTACCTAAGTATAAGGTATTCATTCTCAGGAATAAAAATATTTATGACGATCATAGCTGTGAATTTCACACGATATTGCCGATCAACGCATTAGTGCAATTTTCCATTTGGAGAATAAATGAAAGGAAAAAATATTCTTCAAAATCCTAGTGAACGATATTCTCTTGAGCAAGCTAAGGGGAAGGGTGAATTGAAATCTACTTATTCTTATAATCACCACGGATCTCCTTCGATCACTAGGGAGCAGAGTCCAGATGCATTCGCTTGACAAGCGAATGAAAATCCTTTCAGTTGCAGTTCGCTAGAGAAAGAGAATGAGTGAGAGACAGAGAGAAAGACGGAGGAAAAGAAACAGAATGAAAGAAAAAGAAAATAAAGGAAAGAGAATGAAAGAAGAAGAAGAAGAACGAAGAGAGAGGGAGTTAGGGAGAGAGAATATAAAAATAGAGAGAAAATGAAACAGAGAGAGATAGAGAGAGGATTTGAAAAAAGGGAGAAAATGAAAAGAGAGAGATAGAGAGAAGGATTGAAAAAAAAGGCAGAAAATGAAAAAGAGGGAGATAGATGGGAAGAGCGTGAATGAAAAAGAGAGATTAAGTAGTCTAGTGTTTGAAGAGATATGGACGGAGAGAGGTGCAATTATAAAAAGGTACGAATTCAATTGGGACGCTTGTTCTTCTGACGAATTTATTTCCGTTCATTTAGTTCTGGGCTAAAGCAATAATTAACTAAGCATACCTATCACAATTATATATAACGAAGATAGTAATTATTGTTGCGGTGACACAGAAAACGATACAAAAAAAAAACTATTAAAATACTTGCCAACCAACCAAGCAAAAGTTTAAACCTATTAGCGCCTTTTAAGCTTTAAGAAATGAATTAAAGTGTTACGATTGTGTTCGTTTTCAATAGTGACAACAAAAGCAATGTTTCTTAGTCTGCCTAATGAAGATGATTGATAAGATGTCGGCCGAGAAGAATTTTTGGAATTTCTTGGAAAAACAAAAAACAAAAAACTAATCAACACGCTCGCACGCACAAATACCTGCATTTCAGTTTGGTAATGGACGCATTCAAGACAATTCATTATGGGCTTCGACCGTTGCTTGTTATTGTCGATTTATGATGAAATTAGATGCGTAAAGAGAATTCAGTGTGCGTCAGTGTTCGTTTCGCACATTTATATTAGCGTGTGTAAGTGTGTTTCCTATTCAGTTATAGATACAAGTATGGTCAAGACTTCTATAGTGATTTATGAATGGTGTAAATTAAGAAATTAAAATTTTTTTTGTTTGTCTCATATACACACCTGCATGCAAGCACTTAAACATCAGCACTAGTGTAGGGGACATTTCTTTTTGTCTGTATACCAATGATTTGTGTGTGGCTTTAATAGAAATATTATAGTTTTTATGTTTAATCACTATGTTAAGGTTATTTATACGCAACGATTGCCACAGCATGCCCGTACGTGAGTTTTAGTTAATTAATAAAATCAAATGCATTTTGTTAAATATGTTTTACAATATGTTAAAAATTATTAAAAGCAACTTTTCAAAGAGTACACCAAAAGAAAACAGAAAAAAACTAATAAAATAATATTTTTACAATTTTCTATATAAGATGAAATACTACGAATGAATGAATGAATACATGAATGAGTGTGCAACAGCTGGTTCCTACATGGTGCTCGTTTATAAGGAAATGCAGAAATTTATTGAAACATTAGTTGTTTTTATCAAATACAGCTCAATGCCGTGTATTTCCATTTGGTGTTCGTTGCGTAAGCAGCTGAAACACAAAAAGTGACATATTGTTAATAACGAAGAAATATTTCAAAATTGTATCATATTTGGTGTTTAGGTGCAGTTTGACATATCATATGAACGCTCATTTGTTATGTCTTAATTTTTGCTTTTTTATATAGGCAAGCACTTGGGCAGTTATAAATTTTGAAGAAAAATTGTTCGGAAAATTTAAAAAAAAAAGAATTATTTTCAATCTTGTGCGATAATTAATACGCAATCTTCCTTGCATACCCTCGTTTGCTTGCTCTTTACGCAAATATCCACAATAGTTAAAATCATTAGATCACTTTGCTAAGCCTACTTTTATTATTTATAATGAAATTCTAGTAAAGAATTCATACCTAACATAGTAAATTAATTTCTAAATTAGCAAAAGTTCTTCGTCTTCGTCGATCCACGCCTCGGTTTAAAGCTTAAGTTTTAACCTTAATGATCCGTAGACCATATAATTTGCATTTTTGTGATGATCTACGACAAATTCTATAAACTGCTTGTAGACGATAATTGCGAAGCAATTTAAGTCTTAAGCCTTCCCATGGATTCGCTTATAATTTTAAGGCATCGGCGACCCTACTAAGGATCTCTCTATGCTTGTCTGTTTCTGCAAACGATCGTCTATCTCTCTGTTCGGTTTGTTGTGTGTATCTGGTCGCTTCAACTTTCTATTCCTCTTTTTTTCGTCATCCGTTGGTAAATGTGATATTAAAAAATAAAAAATATATACTCTTCGATTGATTTCATAAATTAATATTAAAGACGGAAGCAATTCTTTCAAAAAAAATGGTGTTTAAAATTAAAATAAATTTGTAGAAATTGATGAGAAATTTAAATTTCTGCTAATAGTTTACAAACCTCAAAAAATATTAATACGAAATTTGTCTTCAAAATGAAGCGATCTAGATGTAAAGTGAATGTATTTTCTAAAAGCTTTTATTAACGGGCATAGAAAAATATTGAATTAATGAACCCCAATCTTACGACAAAATTTTTTTCTAAATTCTGCAAAATGTTTATATTCCTCTTTCTGTCGGCTTATTTTTGTCGTGTGCCTCATTGGGTTGCCTTCTTTAACTTGCGAAAAAAGTTCGTATGAATATTTGAATATTTGAATTTTGTAATCATTTCTGACTTTTGCGTAAAAATGCTAAATGCGTTTAGTTTCTTAATAATTTTCTCCTTAAGAGCACATAATAGTTTGAACCCCTCACGTTGACATTAATGCAATAAAAGACAATGCCAGCAAGGTCTTCGTACATGAGCATAACCTAAATTGACATAGACGAAGTGATTTACGTGGATAACGCAGTGTTATGACAACAGCCATACAATGTGTGCATGAAAATGTAGTTAAGTAATAACTAAACTAAAGAATTTTACCTTTTCTGTCATGATCGCTTGCATTTAACATTCAATCATTAGACAGACACTGTGGAGCCTCAGCCTTAACATTTAACAAGCATTTTAAATATTTTATAAGTATGTGACACATACACTAAACAAGATTTATATGTCGTGTCTAAACGTGTGTTACTGTTGTGCTCCAGTTTATGTATTGAACATGTAGCATAAATTGAGGAAAATATAAAACAGAGCGAAAGATAGACAGCGAGAGAGTTGGAAAGAGTGACAGAGAGAGAGAGAGAGCGAAATTGATCAAAAATATATGAAAAAAAAATTAATTTAATTGCAGTGCGTAAATGCCAGAACCTGCATTCAATGTAATAACATTGAAATTAAAATGCTTTTCAACGAAACACAAACACACACCTGTTGTCTGGAAAATAACAAAATCAAACAAATTTATTTATTTATTTATTTTTTTTTTTGTTTCTATGAACTGTTTAAACAAAATTCACAAATGTCACACAATAATAAAGCAAACATACCAAACACGATTATATTGGTGTTAAACAAACAACAAACATTATGAGGTGCAAAATGTGCACATGCGCGGCCTGCATGCTTAACACAACATATAAATGCAAAGTCAGCACACATATGCAAATGTTATAGTTTAAGAGAATGCACGCACACACTGATGCAGATAAAGTAATAAAATTTAACTACAACTCTATGTAAATATGTACTACTACTAGTACAGGTGTGTGTGTATCTGTTTATATTTTTCTTATATTATACAAGTACTATAAACAGATTTTGGGTTTTAGAGTTTTTGTTTCTATTAATATATATATATATATTTATATATTATATATATATATATATATATATATATATATTTTAGATTTGATTGAAATTTAACGATAAAAATCTGACAAATTTATATTAATTGTGTGAGTAATTGAAAAAAATAACTGTGTGTGTATGTATGTATATATTTACATCTGCATGTAAGTACATATATACTCTACTTCTTATTTTTTTTAAGCGGATATTTTATATTATGTATGGCTCCGTGCGCGAAACTCATAAAGTTGGATATTAAATTTAATTTTTAATCATTTCATGATTTTTTTTTTCTTCTTTGAAAAACATATTTAATGATTTTTCGTTGTAAGTCTCAATCAAAATATGACAGAAGTTAAACGAGATAATCTTTGTAAGCGGCAAATCTGAAGTATGAAATAAAATTGAAGTTTTATTAACTCACATATAAAAGGTTTAGTTGTTAATGACTGTCTGGAATACTTATATAGACAGACATACATCGAACTAAGCGAACTGATAGCTTTGCTAAAATGTTATACATTTGACATAATTTTTGGTGCTGTCCGTTTATTTCGCTTACCACACACGTATATTGTATTTGTGGTACATTCGTTCATGTGATATCGCATTTGAGTTTAAACGATAGCATTTTATGTTACATTTTACATAGGCATCTTTATATCTGCCCTGGTTATTTGCCAAACAAGTAAGTAAACTAAGAAATCAAGTAAGAATTGAAAAAAAAAAATTTTTGACGAAAATTTATACTAAATTAATTTAAATTGAATAAATAAACGGTTAATAAATAAAGTAAATATTTTAAATTTTGATGCATTTTTTCGCCAAAATAATTAAAATTATATTGTTTTTTACAATTTCTGTGTTGCAATAAAAAAATTTGTTTATACTAAGGTGTTAATTAAAGATAAAACAAAATCGATTGTAAAAAGGCAATGAAAATATTTCATCAGCAACTTAATTACACACTTAACTCTTGAACAAGTTTCTTTCAATCAATTTTCCACGCAAATATTTTATTTTTCCGTTGCATTTTTATGTTTAATTAGAGCAAACGTAGAACGGTTATTGTCTATCGAAAAAACATAAAAGATCGTAAATAAAACAACAAAAAAAGGCTTTAAATAATTACAATCTTTTCATCTAACTGTAGCATATTTTACCTTCAGCTATATTAATATGACTGTAATTGAATGTAGAGTTTATATGAATAAAATTTTTAAATTGACCTGTTAAGTCGAAATTGTTATGTGATTAAAGATTAAAGCAAAAAGAGATTTATTAGCTTAAAATGCTTAATAAAAGTATTTAAGTCAGGCAAGGCAACCATTTGGCCCATAGAAATGAAAAGATCTCAATAAGGTCAACTAAAGGATGTTTTTGTATCCATTACAAAAGGATAGCGCAAAAATATACTTTAATGAAATCATAAACTGGGTATAAGCGGATAACGATTTCGTATCAGTCTAGTACTCTGTGAACGTGCATCTATTTGCCTTTCGATGGCAGAAATCGAAAGCCGGCATAACACATTACTCAATAAGTTCATAGGATCACTATGTTTTTTTTTAAGTTCATCGGATCACTACTTTTTTGCTATTTTGCTATGGTTGTGACCGGCTCACGAGACGGTGAATTGTCTTGGTGTTACATACTGCTGTATACTGCCATACTGCTGCTATGTACTCTATTGATCTCTTCTCCCTTTTCAAGATTGTCGAATGCGCATCCCAAAATATGGACGCTATAACTTACGCATTTGAAAATTATAAACATAGCGCCATTA
The DNA here is from genome assembly GCA_000671755.1 of Glossina brevipalpis. Classification (NCBI taxonomy): domain Eukaryota; kingdom Metazoa; phylum Arthropoda; class Insecta; order Diptera; family Glossinidae; genus Glossina; species Glossina brevipalpis. Next base: position 1,325,211 of record KK351018.1, read on the forward strand.
AAATAACTGTAACTTGTTAATTAATGATCGGAATGTTATGGACAACATATGTGTTTTGAAAGTTGGTCATCTAAAATCATATGGATTCCTCAGTAGTGACGACATTTATGTTTCATCTCTATGAATTTATTGAGTCATGCGTTATATATTCTGTCCTAATGGCAACTTTTAAAGTAGAGCTAATTCACAGACAGAATAAACAAAATATTTTAATTTACGTTTAAAATATATATTGGATTAATAGTTGATACAATTAATTACTAATGTCACCTGAAAGATCAGAGGAAGAAACGTTTATGTTGATTAGACACGCAAAGAAAAAATAAAATATTTTTTCTATTTTTATGTAAAATGATTTGGATTAGATTAGAGTAAATGATAACCATTTGCATCAAACTTTCTTATTTACTTCATACAAGTCTATTTTTCGTTATTTTTCGTTTTATTTTCATCGGTTGATCAGTTTCATCACCTAAAACGACAATTTTTCTTATAATTCATTTTAATTACGCTTGACATCAATTTGCACATAAATTAGTTTTTTGAAATGCCATTAATTGATTTTTCACTACAAAAATATGCAAAATATTCACTAAGTGCATGGACAGGCATGTACAGAGTATGCTTGGATTTGTAGGAGACAGGTTAACACATTTGCGTGCATTACAAGTTCACCTTGTATAAGTGATGTTTGTGGTGTACATAATTAATGCAAATTTCTGCTTTAACATGCTCGTATGTATGTAAGCACGCAATTCGTACACAATACATATAAAGCACTGGGAGAGTAATGTGTTTACACTTCATCACTCTGGATCATCATTATAATAAAAATAAATTATTAAAATGATTAAATTATCATAAAAGAACACATATGAAATCTGAATGTATTCTTGTACTAACCATTATAAGTCATGTAGTAATGAGTTGAAAACGCTTATGTACGGAAGTTGTGGTTGAAATTTATCCAGAAAAAAAAGAAAATATATTTTCTCTTGTAAAAACCAATATTACTTTTGTTTAACTTTTACTTCTGTACTTAGGCTTGTCTTGACAGAAGCGATTATAGATCGATTTAAAAAAAAAAAAATTAATGCAATAGTTCGGTGACTTTTTCTAAATAATTCTTCCTATTGATAAATTCGTTTCCATTTAAGGTAATAAAATATATTTTTGGAAACAAAAACTAAGCCAATGCGTTTTCCAATAGATGGATGCCTTCAGTGATATGTGCTGCTGCGGATGGTGTTGGTGAATACCTATGAGCAATGATTGCGTTACTATATCCGAACCATAAATAACCACAATGCAGATTAGGTGGACCATAATTATGGACAATTAATCTAAATATCTATGGCAAGTCTATTTGGAAGATTAGATGGATGTGGAGTATGATGCTTTGTTCTATTCAAATGGAAGCTTGTTAAGAAACGCTACTAACAATAACTGATCAAATTGGGACGAAGATGTTAAAAGTCATGATTTTGCGAGTTTTCAGTGTAACGAGCGTGTAGCAAAACTCGCGCAGGAAACTTTAGCAACATCAACCTGGGATATGTTACACTCTTGCTGTTATTAGCAGACATTACTCCTCCTAATCTGCTCGGGTAGGGTTTAAATTTTTTTCCAATGTACCCATAAAGTATGTCTTTTTTCGCACAGACCCAAAGCGAGAATTTCCTCTTCCTTATGAAATTCATGTCTTATCTAAAAGTTGGAGAAACTATTAGCGAATGTGTTTCTAACATCAAAAAAATTGATTCATGTAAGACTTACTCCAATAAGTATATGATTACGGAAAGAGAATATCCGTTGAATAGTTTGCTCGTTAGATGAATCCTATGAAGTTTTCTTTCATTCTTTATGAATCAAATCTAATATTTAGTGCTTTTTTGTTTTGTGTATTAAATGTCAAAATGAAAGTCAAGGTATAGGAAGGAAGATACATGCTAATAAAACTAAAACCAAACCGAAAGAGCTAGCAAATACCTTCAAAAAAATTTAAGTCCAAAAAGCACAAACACTACTTCGTCTTTCTTCTTCCTATACCTACTATCTTCCTGGATCATTACATAACTTGTTAAATATAAGAAAAAAGAACTAAAATAATATGAACGTAAGCTGTTATGTAGACAACGATATAGTTGATGGGTCGACGGACAAATAAGCTCTAATTACATAACATAAAGTTATATTAGAAACACTTAACATCAAGTCCAATTAATTGAAATGTTTGAATACATTTTAGATATTTTTTTCTCTCTTGTACTACATCCGATCTCATTGCATCATAAATTCCTAAACTACATAAAATTAAAATTTATTACAAATTTATGTAAATTTTTCATTTTTACGCATGTCATCAGCCAAATGGAGTATAATAAATTTGGCATTCGTTTTGTCACATCTTCATATACGACGCAGAGACTTGAAAACATTTACAAGTTCTCCATCAGTATGGCATGTTTTCAATGAATGTTGGACCGTTGATTTGCCTGCTATTTGTTAGATCGAATGCGTGATAAATTTAAATGGGCTTTAAAGTGCTTTAAAATGTACTTATAATAAAGAAATTGAGACACTTTCGAAAGTATGATGTGAAATTATAACAGATACGAAGCTGATGCTATATCTGTGAAACTGATCGTGTTATCGTAAATGTTCCTTGATCTTGAAAAACTGATCGCATTTTATGAATGTTCCTCCATTGGTGGATATTCAAGGTTGGCCCTAAGGCGAATAAGCGTTTCCTAGCAATGAAAATTTTTATTGACTCAAATAACACTTCTCTGCTTAATAATTCAATTAATTATAGAGCACTAAACACTATTTTATGAAATTTTGTTTTAAAAACTTTGTAACCGCTTAGGCCTATAGGAAAAACATATATATATAACAGATATGTATATATATATAAATATATATACTTATACATATGCATATTTGTATGTATGTGTACATTTAGTTATTGATAAACAAGTTTTAATTTTATGCAAATAAATGATTTTATGCAAGTGCGTATGTACATCGCTGCCCAGTCTATGTTAGATATGTTATGGTTTGAACGTATGCGTAAATATTATTGCTTCATATACATATTTATAGACCAAGTACTACTTGTTACAAAGCAATATGCTGCTGACAGGTGCTACTATTGTGCCACTAAACAAAGCAATAAAAACAGTAACCAGTACAAATATTGTACTGATCTCGTTTTGATGTTTGTTTAGACTTTTTTTTTCTTTCTTAATTTTATTTTTTATGAAATTATTAACCTTGATCTAGAATTGCGACAATTTTCCACCCCACCAAAATGAAAATCAGTGCGTTCATTTGAATTTTAATAGAATTTCGATTTCTATAGATTTTATGATTCTCTACTTCATGTTATTAGTATTAATGAATACAAAAAAAAAATGTGTTGGCTCAAAGCTACTCATTAAAAACTTTATGTATGATATGAAGATTTTTAAAACTTAATTTCACAACTCAAACATGCATTTTAAATAATCCACAATGTATTGTTTATTCCCGTTTCTAGACTACGAAACAGATTTTTTTTAAATTTATAGTAATAATTTAAATTTCACTGACCATTAATGGTAGTAGTGGCAGAGTAATTTTTAAGACGAATAAGAAGACAAATGATTTCATTCTATTCTAAGGATCTTGTGTACATCCATGGCCAGTGATAAGTGTCTGAAATTCTATAATGATTTGTTTGGAATCCACGTTGATTTCTCTTCGAAACTTTCACGTATATGTGTAAGACAAAACTCCATGATTTCATAGGATGATATTCAGATGTCGCCACTATTGGCATTTCTATATGAGATTTACTAACCTTCAAATGAAATCTGTCAAAATTTTGTGACATAATCTTATAAGCGTAGAGCAACTGTGACTGTGATGTTACTTTTGTAATTTTTAAAACAATTGAAAATTCTAAAATTTGTATATTGACAAAGCATTGCTTTTTGATGGAAAAAAATACTATTCAAACCAAGAATCGGCTTAAAAAGTCTTACGGCAACTCTTCTCTGTTGAAAACAAAAATTTGTCGTTGATTTGCTGACCTTAAACGGCGTCCTACGGACACGAATGATGCTGACCGCTCTAAATTAAAGAAAACGTAGAAAAAGTACACGAAATCGTTTTAGAAGAGCGGAAGTTGAAATTGAATGAAATAGCTGAGACTTCAATGATATCCGAAGTCAGTATATTTACTATTTTGAATGAATATTTGTCCATTAGCAAGCTGTGTTCGAAGTCGGTATTTGATCAAAAACAGCTTGGAACTGTTTACACAAATTAAAAAAAACTTTTTTATATCGTATATGAAAACGAATTCAACGTGGATTCATCAGTACACGCCACACTGCAGTCGGTAGTCAGTCGACTGAACTGTAAATGGTGAAAACCATCCATAACGGCCTAAAACGCAAAAGTCATCTAGGAAGGTTACGGTCTCCGGTATAATACTCATCGGCTATCTTGAAAATGGATAAAGGAACAACAATATATGACAATATGTAGCAGTATGTAACAGTACATAGCAGTCTGTAACAGTATATAGTACATAATATAGAGTCAGATGAGACCAAGACAATGTACCGTCAAAAGTCGACTACCATAACATTAAAAATAAAATTAGTGTTCCTGTGAACTTATTGGGTGACGTACGTGTATATACATATGTATACGAATATAGGTATATTTACAACCTACTTCTGCAATCTGCACCATGGATATCTGCGCAAAACTCTTAATCGATTCAACTCGTTTCTTTTCTAGTTATTTGGTCGTTTGTTTGGTGATTTCGCAACTACACTAAATTAAACTTAAACAGTCCTTAAAAATTTGCCGAAAATTCTCAGTATATTTTCAAGACATAAGAGCGAACACAGTTATCGATATGAAAACTGTTCGGACTGACAATAAGTATAAGAAGAAAATTATACCGTTGATTACTGAGTACACTGCACAAAGAATTGCTTATCCAGATGGGTATTCAAAATTTTGCAAAAGAAGAATGAATAGAGGTTTTCAGCTTGTTTTCTATTAAGTTGTTTTTCTTTTAACTAAATAAGTTCTTTTGAAAGTTTAAACTGCTATGTTTTATGGCCGTTTACCAATGTACTCAGCGTTTTCTGGACTGACGAAGTTTGCTGCGTTCTCAGAGATATCGCTAAGTTAAAAAAAAAGAGAAAAGAAAACGAGACGTCTGAAAGTGTTAAACACGACTGGCGCTATTAAGCCAGACAAAAGTCCAGTTAATTGAAATATTGGCAAAAAAAAAAAAAAAATATGAATAATATTCACTTGTTAACAATAATTAATTAAACACAATTGAGTATATTTCACATCATCATCATTCACTTAAGTTGGCATAAAAAAAAAGAAACCAATCACTCTGCTAATCATTCATTAATGATCAATTTGAATTAACACACAATCACACACAAATACAGACACACGCGTGCACAGTTATAAGATCAGAGGAGAAAAACGACACGAACTCTTATTGATCAAAACAAACTTTTATATGAATAAAAAGTTATATTTTAATAGAAAAAGAAATCAAATAATATACGTTTGTATGTATATGTGTATATATGCACACATACACGAAATGTGCATGTCATTTTAAAATTTAGCATCTGTTAATGGCAAAAGTTCAACACTAATGGCTGACTGGCCGGTCATGCATGAGACACCATATGTCAATAGCAAGCACTATTCAAAAGAATGGCAAACAACATAACAAAACACAGCTTTCCCAGGCACCACCAAAGCATTCAGTTTAAACGAAATTCTATACTTTATTTTCACAACATAACATATTTATACACAAATAGATATAGAAGTGAAAATCTAATCATTTTCTACACAAACACATATGTACATATATATCCTAAGTGCCATGGATTATTTCCGTTAATAAAAGTGTATGTGGCCAATAAAAATGTTTAAAATAAAAAAAAGCATTTTTTTTGATTTTTTTTTTTAATTTCATATTAACTTATAACGCTTAAGCACACATATGCATTTACATGCGTACGTACGTTCCTGTTTGGTTGTTTGTTTGTTTGGATTTTGGTGCTTGAGAAAGATTTTTGTTTTATTATTGTTGGTTTTTACAAGACGTTAAATGTGCGTTAGCCATTTGATCATGCGAATATTAATTGGCATTAGCAAGCTGTGATGCTGATAATGATGATGACGTTGATGATGATGATGATGATGATGATGATGATGATGATGATGATGCCGATCAAGCTGATGCTGATGCTGATGAGACTGCAAATACATGCATGCATATATCATACAAACAAACAAATAAACATAAGTACGTATTAATACTTAGCGAATACATGGTCATATGTTGATATATATACATGTGTATGAGTGCGAATGTAAATGTTTGTATGTGTTCGTAATCATCACTTTTGGTATGGTTTGCATTTTATAGTACTTGAGGAGCATGAACGAGCATCAAGTTCCTTTTTTCTATTTTAATCATCTCTTTGTCCGGTCGCATATGCATGTTCATGCTTAACTCGATGAATTTGAGCGTGTGATTGTGTGAGTGAGTGTATACATAAACGATGTCTGATTTACTAGTAACATCTGCGTGTTTTATTAAATGTTTTTAATGCGCGTGTGTGAATGATTAAAGGAGAGGGAAAATAAATGAAAAAGAAAATGGAAAAATTTTAACATTCATTCATAGACAACACACATACATGCAACCATGATTTTATAAACATAGTTGTACGTATTATGCGTTGTTTACGAGATGAAAACTATTTATTAATACGTGTTAGAAGTTGTTTACGCACATACACACACACATACACGCACATGCACGCTAGCACATACACGTATACACTGCCAAGAAACAAAGAAAATTCATGGCAAACATCATTTAAACCGAGAGATAGCGGTACGTTTGTGTTTAATACTCAAACATATATTCGCTAATCTTTGTAAAAAAAGAAAAAGAAAAAGCAAAAAAAAAAAACATTTTTTTTCTTCATTTATTTATTTATCGCATTTGCTAGCGTGTATGCGTTTCTGTTGCTTCGTTTAGCCTAGCCTATGTACATACGTACGTACAATGTATGTAATTGCCGGTGAATGATTGTTTATGTGCATGTATGCGAAATTATACAGTTAAAACAATAATGTTTATAAAATGTCTATGGCAGCCGTTAGCTGTAATTTGTTGTTACTTTGACATTTTAACAATTGTCCATGCGCGCAATTTTCTGTTATACGTTATTTCGCGCTCTCTCTCTCTCTCTCTCTCTCTTTCTATCTCTCTCTTTCTCTCTCTCTCTCTCTCTCTCTCATCTCTCTCTCTCTCTCTCTTTGTCTTTCTTCCCTTGTTTCTTTTGCGTTTTGTTGATCTTAAATGGCTCGATGCGTGATTTAATTTTAATTTAACGGCATAGTTAGCTTAAAGTAGAAAAAGTGGTTTTTGTGTGTGAAGAGATTATAAATTAAACACTTGTGCTTTAAACATATTTGTAATTGATGTCTGTGAAATAAGTTAGCTTTCCACGTAGTAAGAAAGTTTATATATTTACCATTGGGCGAATCTTGAGTACTTATCATCTTAATTTTTTGTTATGTTTGGTTTTTTCTCACTTGTAGGCGTTATGAACCCTTCAATATAAAACGCAATCATCTAAGCTCTTGAATATGATTTCCTTAAATATTTATGCACATATCTTGAAGTCTTTGTTTTTTAGATTAATCGTATTATCGTATATAACTTTTCTATAGGAATGTTTCCCTTTAAAAGTTTCAAATAATAAGTCACTAACGAATAGCCGCCAGACATATAAGCAAATTGTATATAAATGTATATAAATTGTATATAAACGAATGTTCAGATGGATAATCATATATAATTAATTGATTAGTTAAATATACATATAAATATATATACAATCATTTCACTTATTTGAATTTTCAATAATTTGTTTACGCTTTTTAATAATGTATAATAATATTTTATTGGTTCTAGGTTAAGCTTTATAGTTTCATCGTTTTAGATCAACTCTAGTCTTTCATTTACATAAATGCACAATTTGACAAGATAACCTGCAAAATGATATTAAAACTTTTATAGAAATTTGTAGAAAACAGGATTCATTTTTAATTTTTCATAGAAATTAAATTTTCTTAGACATCTAATATCTTAATGATAATCTAATGGCCGATATAATATGAAAAAACTTATGTTTTTTAGATGCTATCTGGGGAATGGCAATTTTAAGGTTTGGCCGAAGTAGCACGTATTACTTGAAAGTACGGATGAAAGATTCTATAAAATATGTTCTTGCGCTATTCTTACTTCGTGGGAGACTCTTCGATTCCTCCATGCCTGTCAGTTCCTTTGTTTCTTCAAATTTCCTTTTCTAACTTTCTTTGTAATTTCACTTCAGATCTTCGTATTCGTCTGTTTATCTTTTCATTTCTCATCCTGCTTATTTCGCCTGGTCGAGATGTCCCTCCGTCCAACCGTGCATCATTCCACTGGTGTCTCTTTCAGTTTGGGCAATCCATACTTTTGGAATTCGCATTTGCCTTCGCCAATCCGATTATCTGTTTCTTTTTGTTCGTCTCTCTGTCCGAACTCTTTCCATCAATTCAAGTCTTTCTGTTCGTTTGGTTTTTTTCTGTATTCAAAGTTTTGCTTTACTATTAAGCTTTTTACACATGATCCCTACTGATTTTAATAGATTTTAGTTTTTCTTCATATGATTTGTTTTATATGTTTTTTGAAAGTGATCGTAACTTAAAAGAAAGGCTAGTTATGTTTGAGAATCAGTTAGTTTTATATATTTTTACTAATTGCTTTTAAAATTTGCGAACAAAGTCCAAAATATTTGCATTAAAACTTTTAAAAACCTTAAACTGTACTTTTTTATTGTTGCTGTTGTTCCCCCTCTAAGTTACCTTTACTCAATGCTAAATTCGTTTTCATTTCTGGCCACCAGTAAAAACTGTTAATTGGGTATTCAAGTGTCAAGTTCACTTTGGCCACATTAGCGTTAACTATAAAAGGGATTGAGCACCTAAAACGGCTATAACGGCGAATAGCTAAGTACTAAATGTTATTGAAATTCAGTTACTAAACATAAAAATATATACATGCATGAATGAATACACTTACATTCGTGCATAAATATACACTAAAATTGCTATGTAAAATGAGATTTATTGCTTGAGTTGGCGGTATTTGGTGCAGAGCATAAATTTAGCTTGCATTTCTTTTGTACAAATACGTTAAAAGAAATTTGGTCAGTGAAAATAAACATAAGCAGACAGACAAACCGATAGACAAACCAATAAAACAAATAGAAAAATAAAAATTTAAGCAATACAATCCATAATGCCACCGGTCGTCTTGATGGTGGTTGCAAACAAATGAATTGTAGTCGTTCGCTGTGTGTTATAACCCGCCGGGCAAAACTACTCCAATGGTCACATATAGTCCGAGTTAAACAAATAAACAAAAAAAAAAAAAAAAAAAAAAGAGAAGTAAGAAAAAACCAAAAATACTTTGACAATTTGGTCAAAAGTAGGTCTTAACGTTGTTCTTGTTGCTGCCGTTTGCCCTCAAAAGCAAAAAAAAAAAGAAAGAAAGAAAAACCAAAAGGAATGCATTTCAAAACACGTTTCTTAGCTTTTGCTTTAAATCCTCTTGATGAAAAATTCATTCATATATAAAAACTTACACAACACACACACACACACATAATCATTTGTTTGAATTATTTTTTTTTCTCTTCGCGAGAAAAATATACATAAATAACCAGCTAAGGATTTCACGCTGTCCAGTTAAAAAATAAATTGCCATATCATTAGCCAAAAACAAAAACGAACGAAACATATGGACGTTTTACAGCTGCAGGATATTTATGTGTGTGTGTGTGTTAATATAAGCTTTTTCCTCTTTTTTTTTCTTGTTTTCTCAAAATACTTTCAGTTAAGGTAAGAAAAGACAGCACGTTATGGTAGAGAAAAATATTTTCTTTAAATTATAGCTAAATAACAATTCGAAAATATATTCAATCTCTTAAATTTACTACCGAAAGTAAATAATCGTTTTTCCCTCGGTGTAATTCTATATTAATAGCGTATCGTAATTTTGCATTTTTTCACTTACTGTAATAATAAAAATAATTAAAAATAAACACAAAAAAAAAAAAAGAGTGAAGTGTGATCGAATCTTTCATACTTATTGCTTTCATTTTAGAAGATAGCTCGAAAGAAAACGAAATTTTGATATTCTATAATATAGGGTAGGCGTTGCAGATGTTTTCCATTTTTGTGGAATACCGCCGATATTTTCATTGTGTATTATGGTGTAGTTTATATGTAAACACTAACATGTCCATAAAATAGAGATTATTTCAGTTTCCATTGCAGGAACTTTCAATATTTTTCTCAAATTCGTTCCAGATAAAGGGAAAATGCTTACCGCAGATATTGCACAGTGAAGCAGATAGACAACGGGAGAAATGGACGATCAAGATTCCTTCTTGATGTTACTAACGTTTTCATAAAAAACTGAAATTAGATAGTTAAGCGTGTTTTACTTTTTTCCCATTTTTATGCAGCTACTGCAGGTTAGCTAACGTGTCGAAATTTTTTTAGTTGCATCTACTGTAGTTTATGAGTAATCATCAAAATTCTTTGAAAGCGAAACTGTTCTCAGTTTACATTATACTGTGAGAATGTCTTTTGACCGATATGGCTCATTATCAATACCAGCGTTCTAATGATTCGGTTAAATTTGAAGTTGATATCTTTAATTTTGCGGCCAGGAGAAGGTTTAACACAGAGAATACAACCGGGCGGACGGACAGGCGGACGTGCCAAAATCAATTACAAATTTTATCCCGATTAAGAATATATATATATGGTTTATGTGGTTACGAGCTTGAATGTTCACTAAATACCCTACGCTTATGGATAACTTGTTGATATCCAGTATGCTGTTGAAAAACATCGATCTTGTGAATCATAGTGTGGTTGTGAAAATGGCATTACAGTGCAATGGAGGATGATGCAGAAATAATGTTACTAATTTTTTGTAGCATGCGCTAGATGGTTTCAACTTGGACGATATGTGATTTCGAAATGATGGTGCAACCTGCCACATCTCTTGTGATACAATTAGTTTATTAAGAGAAAAGACGTAGACCAGTTTAGTAAGTGTATAATCTGTCAAAATGACGATGTAAAGTATCCGCTTTAGCTGTTCAAACACCTATATCTATTAAATTAATAATAAATTTTGTTGCACTCAACGGATTTTCAGTTTATTGTTTTTTTTTTCTCAACATAGCTAAGGCTCTTGTCGGTTTTATTGACTATGCTTGTTTCATACAATTCTCTCAAGCCACTTCAGTTATGTGGTCGTAATTAGAGTGAGTGCTCTGTTCGTAAAGGTACAACACTTACCGTTCGGTCGTATAACACTCACTTTGCGGCCGCTCTCTTTCTCTTTCTCCTCACTTATTTCTAAGCTGTACCATATTAGACGTCTAGGGAAATCAACTAAGTGATTGGTTATTCGAAAAAAAGAAGAAAAAAAAACCAAAACTCAGTTTCCTGTACCAAATCTCGCGTTTCGAAGGCTTTAACCTCATTACTTATGGACAATTTGCGTTACTAAGCAACTACCGGTTTCTATTAAGCGAGCAATTACATTTTGTGGATGGTTGTAAGAAAAATATCTTAGCGCCAATATAATGTTCTGAATGATTATTTTTAAAAGCAAATTTTCTGCTTAGCAATTAAGAAGCCTTCGTCTATCTAGAAGAATTAATAATTTCTTAATGATTTAATATAGAAAAATTGTGAAATATTGCTATAATTGTGTCATCGCGTTGGCATTTATGAGAGCTACCGTATTCTTGTCTATAGTAAATTTTTAATGAAAGAATTGATTACTTTTTAAATACTTTTCTTTCCATTTATTAGTTATAATTTGTTGTTTTTCTTGGCTGACGATATAAGTCTTATTATGGATACTATTTTAGATGTATGCGTTTGTGTGTTTGTAAAAGTTTCTCTCGGTTCTTTTTTTTTTTTTTTTTGGTTTATTTATTATTATTATTATGTATGAGTATGAGTAGAGTACATACTATATGTGTTTGAATATATTTGTATTAATGTCAGATTTTCGAATATTTAGGCTGCAAAGTTATATCCGATTGATTCGATTACTTTCTCTTATTATTATTATTATTATTATTATTATTATTGTGTTCAGTAAATACTCTAAAGTATATAATATTTTACTTTTTTATAACATTTATTAAACTGTATGCATTTATTAAACAAAATTCATGAATGAATGAATATGTTTATAAAAAGAGTACATAAAGAGTACATAATTTTGTTCGTTTGTTTTTTTTTTTGTTTTTTTAATTCTTGTTGTGTGTTGAGTGCAAAGGTACTACGCGAGAAAAGGTTTTGTTTTTAATTGTACCATCTATATGAATGAATTTCAAAAAAAAATAAATAAAGAATGCGAAAATGCAAGATTAAAATTCGGACATAAGTATGAACTAATTCGGAAAGGATATTTGTGTAAAAAGATAGAGCGAAGGTAGAGGAAATAATTGAAACCAATTTATTTCATTTATATTGCACGCTAAGGAAAATTTTGAAAAATATACTCATTATACCCATTACCGAAGTATTTCGTATATGTTAATTTAATCATTGTATTCGTCTGATTTCCATATTAAATTACTTCTTAGACTTTTCATTCTTTTCATTATCACTGTGAGTTTTCTGACTGTTCATCTATGAGTTATCGTGTTTTTGAGACTCGTATAGGAATTTTGAATTCGAACCATACTTTCTCGATTATTAAAGCTCTACAAAATTTCGAAGAAGATCGAATCATTTTAAACATTTTTTTTAATGTTTTAATGTCTAAAGCAGGATTAATATTTTGGGATAATTAATTAAGAATGTGTATAAACGACTCACAACTAATAGATCAGAATTACGCACAAATATCCCAGTTAATGAGCACGTACTACTCGCTTTAAGGCGAACATATTGTTATTCGTTTGTCTTTTGTATTCTCTACGATTTTTACAACATTTACTTAATACAAAGCCTACAACAATTTTAATATAATTTTTAATTAAATATTTTAAATATATTTTTAAGCATTTAAAGCTTATAACATGATTTCATTTATTTGTTTATTTTTATTATTATTATTATTATTATTTTCTTACTAATTTTATATGGGTGGAAGTGAACCAATAACAGAAATGGAGAAAAAGCTCTAATATTTTAACTTATTATGTACTCTGCATAAGATAACTAATGACTAACGTTTATCTTAAGACCTCTTTTTGCTATGATTCTTTATCTTGTCTGTTTGTTTTTTTGTTTGTTTTACGAGCTTTTAAGATATTTTTAGATGGTTTTTTAAAATTTTTTTATAACAACAATAATGCCAGATTTTTATTTACAGTTTTTTTTTTGCTTTTTAAATAATTCGTTTTTTTAATATTTTTTATTATTTTTAATTTAATTAAAATGTTTCTTTTTATTTCGTTAAGGAATGTTTATGTTTCGCTTTATTGTATACCTTTTTATTTAATTAAATTACTGTTGAAGAATAATTTATTTTGAATATTTTTATGTTATTAAAAGTTCGGTTTTGTGCTTTAATTTTTTGTTGCCGGTTTTTATTTGTTCAAAATTTTAAATGTATAATAAAGAGTCAGTTTAATTTCGAAATCATTACTGTTTTAGCTCTATAATGTAATTACTATTGTTAGACAAATACGTGACGAACACCTGAAGGGAGTTTTGATACTTTGGTGGCATCGTATTCATCATTACCGGGTATATTAATTTTAACTTTCGTGGTCACTTAGAGCATGATTAATTGAAGCATGTTCAATCCTAAAAATTTACTTCGTATACCTAGTATAGTACGCATAGTTTCATATCCACCATCGAAGGATCCCGGTGTATTCATTTTGTTAAATGGTTTGCAACATCCAAGAGGAAACCACACAGACGTCATGACACGTATATTATTGATCAACATTAATTTTATGTCCGCCCATCCGTCTGTGCAATGACTATGGTGGTAAACAGTGTACCATTTTTCTCATGTGTGGTTTGAATTCCAACTCAAAAAAATCAACACACCTAGCAACGGTAGGGTGTGTAAAAACATCATTGTTGTGAGCGTTAATTGGCTGGTCGGGACCTTTGTCGCATGGATTTCTCCGATCGACCTCGGAAATATTGGTATGAAAATTAAGTAAATTACATTCTTTGTAGATGTTTTAACAACAGGGGAAATAAAGGAACAGATGACCAGACGTCCAGATAAAGAGGTAGACAATCTCTACGTGGACTTTGGTGGATAAAAGTAAAGGTAAGGCCTATGCGCATTTTCGACTTGTGCTCGTCATATATTTTTTAAAGTAATAATTAATTAGTGAAACGAAATTATTTTGGCTGACTGTGTGAACAAATTTCATAAAAAAATTATTTGATTGTTTTAAGCTCAATTATATGCTAATAATTGTTATTAATAAATATGTTTATTCTCATTTTGTGCAATGTGAAAAAATTTGTTTATCTTGTGCAAAAACTTCTTCTAAAAATTCTTTTATGGTTATTTAATATATAAAAAAAAAATACTTCAAATATCTTTTTAGAAAATTTTCTTCAAGTTGTTGATACTAAGAAGAGCTTTATATTGAAAATATCCGTTCGTCACTAACTAAATTATTTTCTTATTTATTTTGAACGATTTTATATATTGTGACTAGAATCACTGCGCGTGTTTCACTGCTTGCTTGCAAATTATCTAAAAACTAAAATATTTGTATTGCAAGTAAGTCTGTACTGCGTTGGCATTAATTACATCAAAAGTTAAAAATAAAAAATAAATAAAAACATTGAAAATATCAATAAGTCAACGGACTAGTCTTCTTACTTCTTGAGTTTTAGTGGTTAACTTGGTTGGTAGCAGCAAGCTCAAGGCCTTGTAAAATGCTGCTATTTAGGGTAGATAAAGATGTGTTAGTTATGCCATCACGCAAAGCCAATTGATAAGCTACCTCGAACGCTTGTCCCAAAGTCAATATTATCTCAGTAGCCAAGTCCTGAAAGAAAAACCAAATACAAAATGAGTTTGCCTTCTCAAGAGATTCTATTTCATCTTAAGTCACCTTATTTTCGCCGTAGAAAACATGACAGTAGTGCACATCTTGTTCTTTAGTGATATAAGCGAAATATCTCATGTCTTCAGCATCCTGGCAAGCACAATTAATATTTTGTATCTCGTGCTCACAAATAGTGTTCTAGAGATTAATAAATCAACAATTTGTTAAATATAACTGGGTTGGGTTTTTTTATTATTAAAGTTATATTTGTACCTTCGTATTGATATCTAAGAACTCGACGCCACGAAACGATATCGCCAGAGTTACAAGAATTTTCTTTTGATTTTCAAATGATTGATTACGGGCAGCATTAGTTTCTGGCACGGAAGACATTAACATATTAGTAGCTGTTGTTTGTTGTTCATCCTGTTTAAGTTTTTGTATCGATTTGCGTGTTGACTCTGTACCACGCAATTCTTTCACAACCGTTGAGCCTAAATACTATTCAAATAAAATAAAGAATAAAAATGCATGCAAATGCATTTAGGTAATATGTGTGTGTTTGCATAAACGTACATAAACTTCATATTTAATTTGTCCGTTAAGCAAAGCATTTGCTGAATGACGCCATTTAGTTCGTAAATTATCGGGTAAATCTAATAACAGTTCAGCGGGTGCCCGTATTTGTAATGATGCTTGGTGAGGTGTTTGTTGTGCCGGTTTCTGACAAGGAGGCGGCGGAGCAGGTCTACGTAAAACACTTAGTAATTATTTTAAAATTAGCAAACATTTTGCAACACTAACCTATTTTTGCGGTAACCTGTCGTCGAGTGACGCTGTGCGATGTCTTTGCCTTTGTTAACTTTTGTGTTTGCACTTAATGAAGTTTTAATTGATTTCGTTTCAAACATTTGCTTAATACAAGCCATAGACTGTAAAATGCGTCTCCGATGGCCAACTTTATTTATTTCCAAAACAGTTTGTAGCTCGACATCCCAAACTCCGCTAGCGCTATCCAGAGTATTATACAGATGTTTACTAGAAAATTACGGTAAACCTTAGCAATGATACTATTTCGTTATTTACATTTAATTTACTTGAAGGACTCTATGTATTCTGGTAGTTGGATACTTGAAAGCCATTGATTTAAAGTTGTCATACCGAGCGATTTATTTTCTTTCTTCGCGGATGTATGTGCTTGAAAATCGGCTTTGGGTAAGGTCCGTATAACCTTAAGTAACTTGTCACCATCCGTAGCCGTTATATGCAACGCCTCTATATCGGCTTTATCAAATACTCCGTTCTATGAAAATAAAAGAATATTTTAGAGATATTTAAGTGTCAGATAATTTAGTTAAATGTACCATAAATTTATAGTTATCGTAACCATTTTCGAAAAGTATTCTTTCCAAATGCAAAAGACCGGCTGAACGTAAACGATTTGTAAGAATTTGTTTTTCGGTGGGATTTTCTAAATCATCAAAATCTAAATCTATATCATTGGTGGGTGATATGTTACTGTTCAAAATACCACTACCAAATGATTCGATGATTTCAGAGATTTTTTTGCGTGCCTCTTCTGCATTAAAGGGGCTCAGAATGCTACTTTCATGAGAGGTTGATGTTGTAGTCGTAGCTGTTGTAGTTGTGCTCTCTTCGTTGGAACTTTCGTTGTGATATTGTGAATTTTGCTGAGCCTGATCTTCGTTTGATGAACTATTTAACGAACTTTGATGACTTAGCTTATCACTTGGTTCTAAATTTGTCTCTTGAACTTGTGCGTTATTCTTGATTGGATTTTTCTCTTCTTGTGAAGTTTTTGAATCACCCATTTTTTCATCATTTAATTCAGGACAACTACTTTTCATGTCGTGATCTTCATCGTTGCTTATATTATTACTCGTTGTTTCGCGTTTGGTTGCTGATATTCCTGACGATATTGGTAGTTGCGGGGGTTGAGGTTTAAAAAGTCTCCGTTCTGGCACTACAGGTTTAGCTGGAATGGGTGGTCTGGGTTTTTGTAGTAGTTGTTCGCTTGAACATATAATTCGTTTCTTGTGTATGGTTGCATAAACTGGTATTTGGCCTTGGGGAGGCAACTGCTGTTGCGGCCTTAATGGAGGCAACTGAACTTGAGGTGGGCTGGTTCTTCGAGGTTTATTTACTGTAGCATAAGTTGGTTCATATCTGCGATTGCTAGCTATTGATCCCTTTATTAGACCTGCAAAGGGCGCATCCCCTACAAACTCTTCCACATTATCTGTGGAAGCACTGTGATCCGACGTCGACACGCTAGAACTCAATGAACCTGAAGACCCACGTATCGCTCCTGATCCAATGGTAGAATAAATGGTCGTGGAATTTGATGTCGGATTTAGTTTAGTGGGCGACTGGATGTATGCATAATCATAATTCGAGCTATTGGATAAATTTGCATGCTTCAATGGTGACGTGCCCATATCGATCATTTGTTGATGCTGTCTTTGCAAATGCATTAAAGCCGAACGTCGCTTGTATTCCTGGCTAAGAGGTCGTATGCGTTCATGTATAGTTTTCTCTGCTTGACTAGAAGATGGTGGGGGATGGTCGGGAGTCGGTGGCTGTTTATAGTTTGTAGGACTCTGGGGTATTAGGTTCCGAAGTTCGGATTGCTCTTGATCCCCCGTTGAAAGGGAACTGAAAGAAAAAATAGATTTTCAGTAACCATCAATCACGCTATTGACCTTAATATCTTACTAGTTGTTACGATTCCTTTTCAGTTTTCGATTTGGGTTATAAGATTTGAGGGCTAGGGAGCTATCAGTGTTGACAATATCCTTATTGTCGTTAAGATTTCTCGGAGCTGGTTTCGGCCTCTTCATTGAATTGGTCATTTCCTCACGGGAATTTGGCACTAAATTTTCTATATTATCGTCATCGTGATGTCGTTTTTCTAGCATGTCAGCTGCAATTAGTATAATCGGTAGGCCTATACTTTCTTCTCAAATGCAAAGCGATAAAAACTTACTACTTGAGCTTAATGACATTCCTGCTGCTGAACGTGTGGTCTCCCGGGCACTAATAAACAAACGATTTCCTCTTTGACGATCGCTTAGTTGTGATTCATCGAAACTCGTCCCTCCTACACTGCTAGGACTTTGGTAAGAGTACGGGCTATCGTTTGAGGGACTACGCGTCTGTCGACGTCCAAATGTTGATTGTTGCTGATGATTTGGTGATGTATAGCTGAATGTCTGTCCCGTGTGTGTGGGTGAAACTGAAAGGTTGCGTCGGGGTGGTTTTTTAGGTGGCGCACCAGGACCAAAGCTGCTTAATATCGGCGCATTACCAATGAAACTACTGACTCCGCCTATAAATACGAATGTTATGAGAAAAATAATTTTATGAAAATAAACAATAACATACCTGTGGAACATCTCGATCTTGGCGAGATCGAAGCTGGTTCAAAACTACTCATCGATGATGACGGGCTGACGCCTATGTCACTGCAAGCAAGTCATATTACTTAAGTTATAAAAACATTAAATATGTTCAACTTACTGATGCGACGCATTTGAATGACTTCGTATTGGTGAATTTGTAATTTCTTGATATATACGGTTACTACCACCTGAATCGTCTAAATGTAAACCGCTGTCTAGTGATTTACCGCCACCGTTAAAAGTGCTGCCAGAGCTGAGCCTTTGCTTGCCGTTGTAAGACGATTGTTGCATGGAATGAGAGTGATTTAACAAATGATTATTCGAATTGAAATGATAATAGTTGTTGTGTTGCTGTTTCTGATAATGACTGCTCGAGTTATGATTACGTTTTGTCGATTGATTGGACTGTTGTTGATGACGGTAAATTACGTCTTCGCCGTCATCAGTGTCCATTTGATTACGGAAATCTAGAAAATAGTCATAGTATAACGCATATACCGAACTTTAAGATATTTTTCTAACAACTTACTATTTATAACATCAATAATGTGCTTCGTGACATGTGCTGGAAACTCTTTGAGTATGTCTAGGACAGTTCGTTCTTCTGCGTCTGTAGCGCTTAGATCAATTCCAGCTTTAAGTAGAGTCTTCACTACAGACTCTTTGCCGCATAAAGCCGCTTCATGCAAAGCAGAACCTGATGGTGTTAACAAATTTACACTGACTCCTGCTGATAGTAAAACTTCCACCACCGGTTTATGACCGTTTCGGCTCGCCAAGTGCAAGCAAGTGTGGGGAAATACGCAGCGTGTGGGTGTAGCCGGTGATGACAGTTGTGATGGTGAAGAAGGTGACGGTGTAGATATTGAACCTGAATGAGGCAACGGTGAAGAATGCAGAGATTTATTATTGGTTTGACTTTCTAAGCTGGAACGGCTATAAGGGGCTATTAATTCCGGATGAGCGCGTATCAACATTTGTACTGCCTGCAATCTTCCATATTGGCAGGCTAAATCCAATGGCGTTTCTCCACGAGTGTTTCGTGTATTCGGATCGGCCTCATGATTTAGAAGTATTGACAAAGCACCAGTATGGCCATGCTGAGCGGCGCAATGCAAAGGAGTTTCCTTTTCTATGGTCTGGAGATTAGGATTTGCCGGTCGATATGGGTGACCCAATAATATTTTCACTATTTCATCTTCACCTGCCCAGGCAGCTAAATGAAGAGGTGACGAGCCCCTCATATCAGGCAAATTAGGTGAACCCTCATGAGCCAGTAGTAATTTTACTATATCAATATGGCCATTAAGACAGGCGTGATGCAGAGCTGAATAGCCACCATTATCCTGACAGTTAACACCAGTACCCCTGCGTAGACTAGCCAAAGGACCGGCACGTTTCGCCTTCTGGTTAAGTATTTTTTCAATAAAGTCAATATTTCCATTACGGGCAGCTTCTAAAAAATCCTGATCCTTTCCCATGCTTGATCTCAGCAAGAAATGCGATATTTACTAGATGTTTAATATATCAGCATATAATGCTTTGTTTCTTGTGGCTAATGATGATGTTTGGAATGTGATGCAAACAGTGCCTTAAACTGTCAAATGGCATCTGAGGTGAACTGTTAGAAAATATAAATTTTATTCTGTGTCTTTCAAAAGAGATATTGATTACAACAAATGCTTTATTTTATGAAAAATTTTAGGTTTTCATAATGTCACATTGTGTAATTTAGAAATGTTAAACGTCGAAGACAGCAGTTACTTTTACAACGTCAACGTGTTCTCCTTATTGTAACTAAAGGAATACAGATAAGCCACGTTTTGCAATTAAAATTTTTTTTTCACACGCTTTGATTTTAAGATATGATCGGATACTTCCAGAACCATATAAATAATATGTCAAAAGAGAAGTCTTTACCTAAAAATACAAGTTCGTTGCATATATATGAAAGCTGTAATTATAAAACAGATCTTTGGCGGCAATTGTAACAATATCAAGAACACCGATTACTAATTGCTATAAGCCTGAATGTGTTTGATTACAACATTAAGTATCCACGTAATTATAATGAACAGCAATAATAAAAAAACCTTAACCGCAACAGATATCAGTTAAACGTATAGACATTGACACACAGCAGGAGTGTAGAATAAGTGTCTGAATAAACAAAAAAAAAAATTAAAGTGAGCACACGATGAACTTAACAAAGGTAGGTTATGTCCTAGGGAAGAAAAGAGACTATAAGCACAAGAAGCTCATCACAAATACTCCAGAGTTTTATGCGCAGAATTACTACTAAGTTGAAAATGGCCGGTGGAAATGTTGGCTGGTCTGGTAAAAAGAATCAAATGCGATGTATGCAAAAAGAGGGGACAACTCCCAAAAAGTTACATATCTCTGTACGCATCCCCGTAAATTAAAAACGTCGCTCACATTGTGCTATCATGAAATGTGTATGCGTATGTGTATGTGTTTTATAGATACTATGCAAACAGTAGTAAAGCGATGAGTTTGCAGAAAGTAGAAATAAAAAAATATGTTTAGTCTGTGGCGTCATAAAATCTATAAAAATAGAAGAAAAAAGGGGACGTAATAGCTGAACATAGTGTTTATAAAAAAAGACAAGCATAAGTGTGGAGAGACATCAAAAGTAACGGGCACTTAGCCAACTCATAGGTTAGAAAATATAGACAGACATTTGGTTAGATTGGGTTACATATAATAATTGAGATGAGAAAAAAATTTTGGAATAAAAATCTTCACACAAACATCAACAGCTGCACAATCAAGTGTGACGAGAATGTTAAGCTTTGTATACATGAAACTTAAAACTTACAAAAACCCGTACGTAGATAACCGAGTACACACTTGGAGACAACAATTTAGGTCAAAGGATATTGACCGAGACAAATAGCCGATTATGAATTACAAAAAAAAAAAAAAAAAAAAAAAAACATAAATGGTTTACATGAAAAATGACTTTATTCAGATGGACACTGCTGGCTTTCAATAAAAGCGCTAATAGAACTTCCGCGCATCTTGTAGAAACTTAACGTTATTTTCTTGGTTCTTTTTTTAAATGTTTAGTTTCTTGTTTAAGTAATTTTTTTATGTCTTTTTTACGCTGCAGTTTGTCTTATTCCCTTTAACCTTTTCATCTATTGCACTTAAAAGGCGTGTACCCTCGTTTTTCACATTTCACTTTTTCCTCTCGTTCCATAACTCATTCATATAGAAACTTTTTCTTGTGTAATTCTTTTTCTTTATATTTACCTAAGCTTTGATTCACACTTTGATATTCTTTTAAAGCATTTTTTACTTTTTTCTTTAATTTTTAATTATAATAACGTTGAAAATTTCATTTTCCGCTTGTAGCTTTTTGCTACTTTTCACGCCGTTTAATTGTATTATAAAAAAAAAAGAAAAACAATAAAAAATAAAATTTCATTTAATTAAGATTCTTGCATTTTGTGCGTTCTCTAACTGTGTGTGTTGTATATGGTTCCGTACTTACAATTCTATTTAAAATTCTTTATATGATTTTCGTAGACACTCAGTTTCGTTGCTCTCCAACAGTAGCAATTGGATTCGGACATGTGCGTTCCTCTGTATGTGTCATTAAAATTCCACTGTACGCCCGTCATTTGTCTTATATCACCCGTTCGTTATTCTGCCTATAAACAACACTTGTATTTTTATGAGAGTCGTTTCCACCACGGGAGCACATGTAATTTACACCAACGCTAACGTATACTTTCATTAAACAATAGAATTAGAATTTCTCATCGAATTGAAAAGAGAGTTTATCTCTGAGTTAGTCGATTCGCTTGCAAATCAAAAACAAAAAAAGAAAAGAGCAACAGAAAGTAAATTCTTTTTTCAAAAAAAGAGGGAAAGTTTTTCATATTGTAAAAACTATGTATAATGGCAGCAGTTGTTGTAACTTGAAAAGTTATTGCTTCGAAAAAGTTTTTAAATTCAAGAAACTGAACACAATAACAGCAAATAAGATTAACTAGATGTCAATTTAAAGAATTCTTAAAGCTTTCATTTAGCTTTTGTATAAAGTTTTTCTTTAGATCTCATATTCGTTTCGAATCGATGCTACTTTCAAATATTTATTATAGTAATGTAACATGATATATACATATAACAGGAGAATAGCTTAAGGAAGTCTCAATAAATAAAACCAATCACGTCTGTTATAATAAACCTAATATATCCCAGAAATTCGAGCACGAGAACGGCACGATACTCAAATTAGCATTAGCGTCGCTATTAAATAAAACATCTCTCAGTTAATTTATTTCAAAGCTTAAGACAATGACCAGCGTTTATCTACAACTTCCTGTATTAAAGTTCTATAGAAAAGTTTTTAATATTTTCTATCGAGACTCTTTCAATTTTCCCGCATCTTCGAGTAGGAGAGTAAAACTCTCAACATTTTTCCAGACATGTGCGCAGAATTCTATTGTGACAGTTCTCAACTCTCCATATTTTGCTCTATCTCTCTCTCTTCTGCTCTTTCAATATTTTTCTTTTCTTTTTTTAATAAACGCAGCGTTTGAGAGAATTTACAATTTTTGGAAATATTTACAAAAAAAAAATTGTATTTTTAAGATTTGTGTAGAAAGATTAAAAGTTTATAATAAATTTATTGAAATGCTTTGCTCAAAGAGATAAAAATCATTTCTCTATGATTTATTGTTTATTAAATTTCATAATTTAACAAATAGTTTGTTTAACAAATATTTCGTTACTTGCTGCTTGTGTAGCCGTTATATGGTAATTGTTTCTATCAACAGTCATAAGCTCTACAAGAATTTACACCCTTTAAGCGTTTACAAGTCTCTATGCATAGAAAGAAAAAATATAGAATAAATTGTTGTAGTATAGTACACACCAAGAAATTTGCCAGCAAAACGAATTAAAATGTTGGGAATTCTCTCTTTTTGGGTAAAACTTCTAAATACCTCCTAAACAATTTGAGGTAAAAATGTTTATGTAAATTAAAAAAATAAAGAAAAAAAAAAAACAAAAACAAAAAAATGACATGCTGGGAGTTTATAAAAGAAACGACAATGAATGGCACCCAGCAGTGAGAAAAAAAATTTCATTGAACATTAATCAATCAATCGAAGTCCAAATACCTAAATGCAAGACACTAACAAATTTTGCATTTTAAACTATGCTACAAGTACCGCCGCACGACAGACGTTAGAAGGTAGTGATTTTTAAAGGCTTATAATGCTTTATTACAGAAACAAACAAAATCGCTTTTCTTGCCAAGAGTTTGAAATAGTGTGCGCGCTAATATCAACATAGATTCGTTACTTTGCTTTTAGCTTCCAGTAGAGATTATACGTTGGCGTAGTTCTTCAATACTCGCACATATATGTCATTGCATGATAGATGGATTTTCGGGTTAGATTTTTAAACAATTACACAATGACCAGCAACTGTTCAAACTTCAGTGTTTGATTATTAAAGAATTAACAATTCACAGTGTCTTCAACTGATATGCATTGAGGGGAGAAATGATGTTTGAAAATCTGTTTTATATTCTTTTTTTTTGAATTTATATAATGAGAAAGGAATGAAAAAATATATTCATGATATACTGACAAGAAGAAACTTAATGGGAATGTGAAAATATATCATGCAATGAGAGCGGATGTAGTATAAGAGAGAAAGAAACGTTTAAAAGGGATTCGAACATTTCAATTGATTGGATTTGATGTGTTAAGTGTGTTCTTAATATAATTCTATGTTATATATAATTAGAGCTTATTTGTTCGTAGATCCGTTAAATTGGAACTATGCTTTCGTCTACGTAAAAGGTTACGTTCATATTATACTTTTTTCTTATAGTTGACCAGCCATGTAATGATCAGGAAGGATGACAGAGTGAACTCTTTTTTTTTGGGTTCTCCTTCATTTTTTAGCGTATTTCAATACTTTCACTTTCACTTTGTACTAAAGTACTATATTTTAGATTCGATCCATAAAGAATAAAAGCAAATTTCATAGGATTCATGTAACGAATAAACTATTTAGTGGAGTTTCTCTTTGCTTAATCACATACTAGTGGGAGTAAAAATTAGTTCAGTCAGAAATGCATTTATTTCAGATCAAAATGTATGATCAGATAAATCTAAGTATTGCCTAACAATGGCTACTATTTTTTTTTACTTTTAGAGAAAGTATGAACTCTGCAAGAGAAAGACAACTGGCGCTTTGGGGTTATGCAAAGGAAAAAGCATTTTTTTGACTATTGGTATAAGAATGGAAGGCCACGCGACAAATAAATTAGTTATCAATTGTAACGAATGTTACCGAGAGTAATGTCTGCTAATAATAGTGAGTAGAGTATACATTCCAAATTAGATTTACAAAAGTCTTCTGGCGAGTTGCGTTATATGGAGTCGAATTTTTTGATGCTAAAGAATCATAATTTTTAACATACCGCACCAACTCTTCGTCCCAACTTTTTCAATTGTGTTTCCTAATTTCCGTTGGAAAACACCGTACAACACCACGCCTACTTCCCGATCTGATTTTAATATCGTAAATGAAACTTGCCAGTTTTTAGTCGTATCAGTGATTTGTAATGGGTTTAGATAATTTATAAGGCGATGTTTTCTTTTGTAAGTTTTCCATCCATTCCTTTTTCTGTATTCTCATTTGCTTGGGTATTATGATAATATTCTATATTTTGAGTAGTTTTTACAGCACTTGAACACTGCACTAAATAAATTTCTAATTCAATAGTACATCGATAGTCATACTCTTGTAAAAAATTCTCAGTGGAAATTTGTAAATAGAAAACTTAATGTTAAGAAAATAGATTTCGAAGAAAGTCTCAAATTCTTGTTTTGGCATTTGTAAGATTTTTTTTTTTTCTTTAACAAATATAGCATCTTTCTGGAATATTTCCTTGAGTGTATTTAGTGCAACAAATGAAATTAATTGAAAATGTATTTGGTCAGTTTGAAATTGAAACTGTTTTCTGTAAGGATTTCAATTGTCATTGATATGAGTGGCTTTGGCATAGCGGTGCCACCTACCATGCAACATTTAAGTTAAAAAAAAAAAAAAAATTAGTATATAAAAATAAAGTTAAATTACCCCTAAAAAAAATCTGGGAGTGACTTATAAAACCACACAATTCATTAACACAAGTGACTCATTCAAAAACGTAAGCAGCAACCAAAGTAGTAGTCGTGCCATATAAAATATGTGCTCATATAAAGACCTTATGTTTTATGAATTTTTGTCAAGCATGCACAGCACAATTCTTGTCACATTTACTTAAAACTCAAATGAAATATCAATTTTTTATGCGCTTTAAGTAAAATCACAGAAGTCTTTGGTATAGATTTCAGGTGGAGGAATATAGTTAATGGGGCTTTTTTTATTTTTATTTTTTTTATTCTAAATACTTGTATGTCACTTTGTTTGTTGTATGATTTGTTGTTTTGGTAATCAGTCATAAATTAGTTTCATGCGATATAGTTTTTTTTTTTAGATTTTCTTAACAATTTTGAATAGTTTTGTCATATGTTTTATGCTAACGAATTAATGTCTTTGCATTCTCATATCTTGTTGTTCTGTCCTGATGTCTCATGTACATGTGAGTTAATAATGTCTTTCTATCTTTGTTAATTTGTCAAATAACATTTTTGCATTAATTTCAACACACGAGCCAATCAGCGATTTTTTATATGCAGCAGCAGTAGCAAAAACAATCATTTAATTCTCGATTCAATTCTTTATACGTTCATGCATTATTTCTTTACTTTATTTAATTTGGTTTATTTTTTTTTGGTTTTAATTCACAATTGTTAGCGATTATTCATTTGTTAATCAAAGCGTGGGAATTAACAAATGATATAACAACAGAGCAACGATACTTGGGTAATTGCTTTTGATAAATATGATCGGAAAATTTTAGTGATTTTTTTAAACACCTAACAAGTGAAAATTAATTAAAACAAGTAAAATGGCATACAGCAAAGAGGTTTTTTCTTTTTCTTTTTTTTTTTTTTGATACTTCTAATGGGCAAGCATGGAAAATGATACCATCTCTTCTCTGAACTTTAGAATGACTAACAAATTTTTGGGTTAAATGTTAAATCGTTATCTACTTTACCTTATCCATATGGAATATATTGATATTTTCGAAATGTTCCTTAGCCTCTCAATTTTGCTTTACATTGGTTAGGTTTTATATTTGGATTGTCTTCTAAATAGAAAACGAAGAAGAATAGTGAGGCAAACGACTGACAGAAGCATTAGAATTCAGAAATCAAGTTAGAATTTTTTTTTGTCTTTTCTAAAATTCTTTAATGCAAAAATTTATAACACCTTCGTTCAATCAGTTGTATTTTCAGTACGTCATAACCTTTTCGGATGTGACTTTGGTGCGTTGAATTTCCGACAGCGCATGATTAGAACTCATTGTTCGAAAGCCGAATTTTGGATTGCAATCGTTACACTCGTCCAAAATCGATAGATAATCGTTTACTTTTTGCGTCTTTTGCACATCAAAAAGCAGCTTAAGCACGTAGACGCTTATTTGCAAACTCTTGCACGGAAATGCAGATTAATTACACAGATGCTTCGGGAGAAGTTTGCGTTTCTTCAAATTTGTTCCCACCGAGGGCATTCTCATTCAAATTTCATATATACTCTATAGGTTTTTAGAAGCGTATTTCTATTGCGACTGATAAGATTAGGGGAAAAGAATAATAATATTCGCTTTCGAGTAAATTTGAAATAGAACGAAATTGAATGTTATAACATATGCCTAAATGAACGTACAGTGTAATGTATGCATAGCATAGCATGCATGCAATGTAATGTATGCATAGCATAGCGTACATTAAGAAACAAAACTAATCGGAACGCTTAAGAAAGCATATGCGGCGTTTGCGTTTTTTCCAAAAATGTAAATAGAGAATTACATTTAACGCTCTTTATTAATTCTTTTGTTTATATTATAATTTTGCTAGAATAAGCAAAGCAAAGCAGTAGATATTTTGTATTAATTTAGCTTAAGACAAAGAGTGTATAAGCATCGCAAAATTGTGCAAATTAAATCAATTGTTATAAATGATTGATGCTCAGGCCATGTCGGCAAATCAAACGAAATTCAAACGATTCAATTTATTATAGCGACGCTCTTTGCCGAGTATATCTTGGTAGTTTATGGAGTAAATGTTTTGGCGAATATGGGTGAACCGTGCAAATTGATTGGATTGCTATGGAGACGAAAAGTTTATATCAGACCAGATCGATTTATTTACTTCATTACGACGAAGTTACTATGCCCGTCTACATTTGGAAGATCTTGTTATAGTCCAATATAACCCACAACAGCAACAACAACGATTTTTCATTACTTGGTTCATGGATAGCTCTCTTTTATCTCTTCTTAAAATATTTATCTAAATCCGTTTTGCCAAAAGCTTTTTAGATTTATCGAACGCTAACGTGTACTTTGTAAGCTTTCGATGGAGAAGATTCGGTCTCAGACGATATGATTCCTGTATTAATCTTGTAATATTCTTGTTTTTATTAACTCATTATATCAATTACAATTGATGTTCTTTGCAAGCAGAAAATGGAATAGCAGCTTCAACTTGAACTTGATTCACAGTCAATGTTATATTATTTAATGTATTTAACAATGATATGCAATGCAAAAATGCGTGAATTTGTCTGTATTATATTATTGTTGTGTAGTCTAAATTCTATACCGTGAACAAAAGTATCTGTTTGTACAAAGCACAAACTATCTGCTTTTACATAATGCAATAGCAATAGCACAAGATATTGCATTCAACCCGTTTCTGTTCTTAATATTAAGTGTAAACAATGGAAGAACAAAAAAAAAAAAAAATATAAATGAAATACTAATGCAAGCCGGTCTAGACGTAGTGATTCACTAATCGTTGACCGTCAGTCAGACAGTCAGTCATAGAGTTGCTTACTGTTTATATGTTTGGTTTACTGCTTTTATGTCAAACAAACACTTGTTGCATATTCCTCCATTTGCTTCTCAATAATGTAATATAGATATTATACTGTGTGTATGAAGTCACCATCATTATCGTTACCAAGGCACCGTCATAATCATCGTTGTCGTCGTCGTCACCATCATCATCTAATCTTACCAAAGTAATTTCTGGTATTTGTGCAGTGTTCGTGGCTGAGTTGTCGTACTTTCAAAGTTGTCATAAACAAAGCGAAGCCTTTACTCTCTGCCAACAGTTGTGCATTCCGAAATAATAGACGGTGTGCAAATACGAGCACAAATATTAGAGCCATGAACTCTTACTGCTGCTGCTGCTGCTGCTGCTGCTCTTGCTGTTGCTGCTGCTATTGTTGCCGTTAATAACAATTTTTATTGTGTGAGAACGTAGAATTAATATTACCCTCATAAAATAGACAGCGTTTATACTCGATGTTACCCTCTTTCGTTTTCTACCTCGCTATCATTAATCTCATTCATACTACCACCGTCCGTGCTCAACATATGTTCAGTCGATTATTATTTTGTTGGTTTATGTTCCTCTACAATGTCTTTACTGTTTATGCTTATCATACTGTTTGTAGTCTGCAGCACGCGGGGTTTCTGCGCATATTTATATTTGAGTTTGTATGCCAGTGAGTATAAGTTTGTTTGGCTTCTAGCTAAAGGTATTTCATTTGTTGTAATTATAATTTTCATAAATCTTCATCACATTTAATTGCCTTTGATAAGCGTGGAACATACATATACAGTCTGTAGATTCTTAATTGAACCGCAAAGAAATTTAACGATTTTTATTTTGCTGTTGTGTGTTCTTGTCTTTCTTTTCAAATTCTCTTGTTTTTTCTTGCAATGCCGCCGTGTTCACTTCGCCATGTTCTTCGCTAAGGGAAGATCATTGAGTGATGTTGTTTGACGGTCACGAGTATACTTGATTGAGTCAATTTGAAGTGATTTCATTGTCTTTTAAGTAATAGGAGCAAAAATACACGTTTGTTGGTTGAGTTAAGGAGCGCAAATATTGTAAAAATACTTCCTGGTTATTATTGATAGATTATGGATAGATTGAAGGTTTTACATGCTGTCCAAATGTGGGAAATATATTAAGAAGAAAGAGTTGATTGATAGATTTTCAAAGATAACTCAAATCAGTTAATAAGTAAGTCATTCGGTAAATCTGATAGGGCACTAAATTCCGTAAATTAATTGTTTTAGAAACGAAGATTCATTCCGATGCAATAAAATTATGAGTGCCTCTAATGGAAGATGGTTTCCGATTACTATTTAGTCTTACTTTAGTTAATTTTCATTCATCATTTAGTTAAATTTAGTTGTTTATTCACTCCTTCTTTCTCGTGATATTGGTTCATTTAACGAATAGTGTATCATTAGGTATTCTAGCGATTCTTTAAAGTTTAATATTCTCAATGTGATTGAAGTTAATCAGTCATTTAACCCAACCAAACGAAGATCATTCAATCAATTCGACGAGATTAACATTACAACTTACTGGTTTCAAACTGAAATAGTTTTGAAATTCTAATTAAATATTAAAAGCATAACAGGCATTATTGCACACACACACATACACACACTATGCCAAGTTGGGTTTGTAATTGTCAGGAAATGTTCAGAATACAGCATGATTTTCAAATCAATTGCAATGATTATCACTTTATTTGTTATAGTTGAATATATTTTTTTCTCAGCTTCACACAGTCTCGATCCCAGTTTCATTCTCTACTTTGTTCTTTGTTGTTCTGCTTCTTTTACTGCAACGAACTTTGCAATCAATGCAGAACCGAAGATAGACATACATTCGCACTTACTTAAATACAGGTAATCATATCAGTATCACCTTAGATTGGTTACACCCCAAATTTTGTTCAATTGTTCGGCTGGGATGGGTAACAACTTTAGATGGTTGGCCGACTGGTTGACTGCTTAACTAACTGTACTTGTGGCTCATTGCTGGCTTATTTGTGTATCAGTTTATCTGTTTGGCTATGTTTAGCTGACTGTCAGCCGATCTTATTTCTTCTTTTTTGACCAAACCTATCTACCTGTTCAATTGACATTTCAATGCATTTATGATTTTTATCTGCAAATTGTATAAAGAAAATATACACACACAGATATGTACTCCAAATAAAGAGTTCGAGTTTGAGTTTGTCGAACTACTATTGTCAATCGACGGCGGCTTATATCTTGGGCTGTTGTTGCTGCTGCTCATGCTGCTTATGCTGCTGCCTTAAAATGCACTGATTTAGATAAATTGTGCACGATTTTACGTGCAGTCTTCTTCTTCTGTTAAGTTTCTTTCTTTTCATTTGCTCTTGATATCTGCTCGTTTGTTTGTTTAAAGCTGATGCAGTTTAGTTTTCTATAAAATGCTTTTTCCATACAAAACTACAATGTTCGATTTTGATTGTTTATGGTGTTTTATCGCTCTAACTGTAAACGTACACTCGAAGGTTTTTCATTTGTTGATTTTGTCTCATTTTTTATGGATATGCACATAATCGCTCGGCTATTCGCCTGCCGGTGGCTTTTAGCACTAGGGAGAACAACATGTTTTTCCCCCTGTACGTGCGTATATATTTGTGCATAATTTTGATGATGCGGCGACAACTACAACGACGATTACGACGACGATGACGACGATGACGACGAAGACGATAACGATGATGACGACTATAATGATTTGCGGCTGATGCTGTTGTTGCTGTCCAATATGCCACATATTGTTTGATCTATGGTTGTTTGTCAAATTCATTTACGTCTGATTTATTTATCATTTTATGTTTGGCACATTATTGATTTGATTATGTCATTACGTTGATAAATGATTTAATGATGTTATTTAAATGTTCACTTAAGGGTACTGTATGACCGAGAGATTTATGTATGCACGGTAAATAAAAGAATTAAATTAAATTAAATGCATATCAGATACATATCTTGCACTAATGAGCTGTGATTGCATTTATTTTACAATGTCTCTTGGGAGAAAGATTAACTGCATTAAATTTTCTTAATTGGTTCATTAGATATTTAATTAAAGCTAAAATCTTAAGAGCTTTTTTCTATCATTATCGTATACATTTGACCATATTAGGTTTGACAAAGAAACGAATATAAATAAAAACACTTTAAATGAAAGTTCTTAGTATATCTTTTGAGGCAGTTTCTTAATTAAATTACGATATAGTTTACATAAAACGTACACTAATCGTACATGACAGAAAAATCTGGCAATTAACATTAGACTTATCTAAATCTGAAGAAGAGAATTTTCATTTTTACTTTAGAGCGTTATAGAGAAAATTTTTTTAGGTCAAATTATCCTATAATTTTTCTACCCATTACCTGTTTATAAGTGGTAATGTGGTTGCAAGCATAATGAAAAGAAAAAGTAAATAATGGACAAAATTAAAATATGTATAAACTAGCTCGAATAGAGAATTCGACAAAACTGTATCATAATAAATCATAAATATGCTTTCAAACAAAGTAGTACGATCTTTATTTATTTAATTAGATATATTTTTAGGATTTGCTTCCTTTTCATTATCAAAAAATGGTGTACCTGTACCTGTGCAATGCAGAAGTAGTTACTAGTTTCTCTTTTTGTCTTTTTTATGGTCGATTTGCGATATTGTCTGCGTTGTCTTGATTTTATATACTGCTACGTACTGCTGTAAACTGTTATATACTGTTATGTATTGTTATATACTATCGATTATTTGGCTCTTTTCAAGCTAGATTCAAAACGACTTATGCGTTTCTGATATCTTTTGAGCGACTTCTGCCGGTTACTGTCCACTCAGCTGACTGCCGATTTGACTCTGAAGTGTGAAGTGACAAATACATTTTTCATGCATTACCATATTAAAAAATTCTTTCTTTTTCTCCTAAACATCTCCAAACAGTGCTCAGAATTATCGTTATCATAATCATTAATATCGTTAAGCGCATTAACCGCTTCGAACAGAGCTTTCTCATGGGAAAATGTTTATGTAAGACTGTACATACACTGCCTTCATTAAGGTGTCAGTTGTCTCACGCAACTTTACTTTTCGCTGCTCCAAAACGATTTAGTGCATTTTTTTAAAGGTTTGCGAAACAACTGTTGCACCATTCATGTTCGTAAGATTTCGTTTAAAGTTAGCGAACCATTGATAAATTCTTGTTTTTAATGGAGGGGAGTTGCCATAACACGGTTCGTGGAAAAAATAGTAACGATATCTATATGCCATCCTACGAACTTATTGAGCGACTGTTAAGTGAAACAATGTAAGGCTTTAATTGAAATTTATTTTATTATCCAATATAAACTATCCAAAGCTTACTCCGTCTTTTACAGTGGTTCTTTAATCAATATCTCTTTTATTAAATGACTTTCCAAGAAGTGCCGAACTTATTTCTCTAGCGTTGCTTTTGTTTGCTAAAGAACGCTTTTCAGGTGAAAACACCTTTTAGTTTTGGTTACAGGTGGAAATGAGACTAATGATTAAGGTGGTTGTTCCAATATTTCGTATATTAATTCTTACAATATAGAAAAAACATTATATACATAAAAGATGAAATGTTTTTCGCAACAAAATTTTTAGAAAGCACATCAAGGCATCTTCTGTAAACCAACAAAAAGAGTGAAAAACTGAAAGGACCATAGTTACTGGGTTCAATGCGATGTAAGTGTTAAATAGTCATCCAGTCATACGGAACGATAAATGTTGACCTTGAAGTTAGTATGTATGTCGACCTTCATCATCTAAATTTGTTTTAACAGACAAACGAATACACTCACCTGAGTCTCATTGATTGAAAAAGTTTATTCTTGGCCTTTATTACTGTTACACCTGCGTATATACGATGCAGTTAGGAGGATAGAGAATCAAAAACACACCATAACTGCCAAAGAGTGTAACAATTATAGCGAAATACGTTTTTTGTGATTAAAATAAACGAATAACGAATTGAAGACGTCGGAAATTTAAACACCACGAGAATTTTATTTTTAGAAAGGAAATCCATTCTACGCTTCACATAAAGTTGCCATAGTACGTTTCTAGATAATTGTATTAGAAAGAGATGTTAACTGTGCGACTACCTCATATAAAAAGAAAGGTTTATTTCAGGTCTTGGAGTAAAATTTCCCATAAAAATTTGTAACATAGCGGATTTATTTTTATTTATAGTCTTATTTGAGGAGCTAGAAAAGTCCAATGATTCGTAAGCGTAATTAATTGCAGTCCGTCTCACCTTACAATGTGGAGTTGCATACACTGACGATACACCGATTTCCCCGGCACTGCTCTTTTGCTCTATTTTTCTCATTTTTTTTCTGTTACACTTCATTACCCTTTGTAGTCGTCAAAATTTGATTTCCTATCAGAAAATTTTGAAAATATCCTGTTTAGCATTTAGAGGTTTTGACATTCAATTGAGAAACATCTTGTTCTCCGTACAATGTGGTTTTCCTGGGGACTTGTGTTTCACAAAACAAATCACGTTTAACAATTATTTCAAGTGACAAGTGTTCATTTCATGTTATCTGTCGACTCTGTGTTATATAAACAACCACCATACGGTACGTTCGTACGCAACCAAGCGTATTTCATGTGTTGTGTTGGACAATGTAGAGAACAGCACAAGTGCAATATTTTGATGTTGTTTTCTTAAATTTGTTTTGTTTGAATACTTATTTATATAGTCGAGTGTCCTTTTTGTGGTTTCTCTACAAAGTGTGTTTAATATTTGTCGTATATCAGGTCTATTTGCTTTGACACGTGTTTTTTGTGATTTCTTGAAACCATAAACAAATTAGTTTTGCTGGTTTTACTCTTTAAACACTGACATAAAGACTGTAGTTTTTTGATAATAACAACAACAACTTCGTTAATTTTGTTTTCTATCCACGAAATGTACACCACTTTTCGTATATCATACATTGGACATCTCTACGTTATTCCAAAGTTTTTTGTAACAGTTGGCGACTTGTCAATATCCAATGCTTTTATAAATGCTTTATAAGTTTTTTGATGGATACGTAATTAGTCATCTACATTATGGTTAGAAAAATTTAACGATAAGATAAAAGAAGGAGCTATTCTGATGGTCCGTTCAAAGACTATTTGTAGTTTCGGAGAATAAAATAACAAGACCTTCGACGCGATTTCTTCTTATCTGCTTCTTTACGCATAAATAATCTACAGTCAGTTTATTTTTCAGGAGCGGAGAACACCGTAATGAAGACCGTAATCAAAAGAAAAAATAGAGCAAAAAAAGAAAAGAAAGGAAAAAAACCAGCACATTAGGCTTGGTCGCGCAGTGTATACTGCGATTCGATGCACAGTTTGTTTCCTTCACACAGTTTCCAAATGATTTTCTATACACAATTCTACGAGACAACATATTTAAGGAGTTCGTAAGTTCGCAAGTCCTAAGTCACCAAGGAGAATCCTAACAGCATTTATATGTCACCCTATGAATTTATTGAGTGATTTTGTAATTATTTGAAATGCTTAGATGAGTCGTCAAGCGTTTTAAAAATAATTAAAATAGTGGAAAAAACTGAAATATCAAAAACTTTTTAAAAATACATACGAGTTAGAGACCGAAAATTTGGATAACAATACTTGTCGTATCAGGGTTTCTTCAAAAATGATAAATTTTCTCGCGTGCTCCAAGAACTCCAAAACCAAAGGAGTCTAAATAAACTTTATTAATAAGAATAGATTGTCTTTTTTTTTTGATATTTTAGAGTGGCTTACGAAACTAGGTTGCTAGATAGAAAATTTGAACTTTTTAACCCTGAAATTGGAAATAAAAGAAAAATTTACTTTGTTTGTTTTTATAAATAATTTTTTGTTTTGTTTTTTTATTAATTTTTATGCAAACCTTATGCAAATCTGTATGATTTCGGGTTTAATGTCTTCATTTATCAAAGCGAATTAAGAGATAAACCAAAGTGTAGCAGAACTGTTAGCTTAGGCTAAGAATAAGGTTGGGTAAGTGCATTGCTTTGAGATATTTTAGGTAAAAATCTATGTTTTGCATGTAACTAAGTGTTGGTTGATTTCTAAGACTATGCACAATTTTTCTTTACATGTTATTGTATTTCTTTCTACGAGGAGTGTCATGATTGGTGTGCTGTAAACATAGATACACACACCTTTACGGTGCTTTGACTGTATAAAATTTTTTATTAAACCGTTTTATATGCGGTTTACGATTAAAGCGGTTTGTTTGTCTTTTAAGTTTATTTCGTTATATTCCTTTTTATTTATTTTTTTTTTTCGCTGATATCGTATTGTCTACGTTGTGGATTTGTGTGCCTGCCATATATAAAATTGTGAAATTAATACGAACAACATGTTGTCATTTTGCTCTTACGATTTTCCTTTTGCACTAAATTTTCTTTCTTGTACCTAACTATATATATATATATATATACATATTGTTTATTACAGGTGACAATTATTTATGGTAATGAAGTTCCGATGTTAAAAATAACTCTTGTGCTTTTTGGAAGTTTTTGGCATGTGACAACTTTTTTGTCTTTTAAGTTAAAAGGAAAAAAAATGATATATAAAATGAACAAGACACATGTATATACGGCTTGGATTGAGCTTTCATTGCTTACTAATGCTTAGAATGAAAGGGAATAAATACTTGTTTACAAAGAATATTACGAGATTTCAGTTCAATAGGAAACGGACAAATGATGAGAATCTGAGGAAGTCTTTTGGTAGGCAATGAAATGACCGATAAATGACTTTTATTTAACTTGGTTTCCTGTCAGCATGGCAGCACTTTTTTTAAAATCGACATTTCAGACATTTCCGAATATCTGATCGTGTTAAAATTTTAAGTACAGTTTTAGCTACGACACAATTGCAAACACAATTTGCAAAAAGAAAATTTTGGAAAAATTCAAAATGGCGGCCGCTATAAGGAACATTTTTTATATAACAGCTTTTTAAATTAAGGCCATATATGGGTAAGGGTGCGATCCAAATAATTTTCGACAAGGTTCGTCCTTGAGTCAAAACACGGTAGTATACCAAATTTAGTCGAAACGTCGTAAAAATTGCGACTTGTAGACTGAACAGAGTAAGTGAGCAGACATTAGTCAGACAAACCGCCTGACAAACTTAAATCGATTCTGAAAATGGTCCTTAATCGAACGATACAATCAAAGATGGGGCCATTGAAAGTGTCACTAAATGTTACGTACATCCATACAAACTTACTGTAAACCGTGCCACAACTAACAGTTTATGAAAAACTGTTAGGGTATAAAAACGAAACAAAAATTATACTAAATAAATTATATAAGAAATTTTCTTTTAAAATAAGCTTTCATTTAAGTGAACAGTGGAAGTGAAAAGTGGAAAATATATCTTGTTCGAATTACTTTTGTGCGATCTTTATATGTAAGCAATTCGATTTTTCGTACTATTACACATTCGTTCGTCCTAGACTCGTCCTATTCTTTAAAATTAATATACCCTTTAAGTACGTCTCTCTATTTCCTTATGAAAGTGTGCGCTTTGCTTATTTGCAATTCCATTTCAATTTGTTTAAAATTTGAAATGATTTATATTTTTCACTTGAATGATTTTTTTACAATTAATTCATTGAAATCGTTTCCGGGTAGTTTAATATCGAGCCATAACTAGCTTACGCTTTATACAAGAAATGCCATTTTACTTGTATGCACATGCTTTTGAACATCAATAATATTATTAACATTTTGTTGATTTGCAATTCAAATTAATCTTTAGAGAAATAGAGAAAAGAAAGCTGGAGCAGAAAATTTAGCATATAATCTCTTTAAGTTATAGTTTACCATAACATATATAGGTTGACCATGTTCACCATTTATATGGTCATCATACTTACATATTTTTAGTTAAATATATATTTTGTTA
The DNA here is from genome assembly GCA_000671755.1 of Glossina brevipalpis. Taxonomy (NCBI): domain Eukaryota; kingdom Metazoa; phylum Arthropoda; class Insecta; order Diptera; family Glossinidae; genus Glossina; species Glossina brevipalpis. The sequence continues at coordinate 1,362,793 of KK351018.1, forward strand.
GCCTTTCAGTTCGTTTGCCTTGTGCACTCTGGTCACTCTATTGTCGTGCTTTGGAGTATGGTGCGCTATGTGCACTTGTATAATGCGCTCCCCCCACAGAAAAAGAGACCAAAAAACATTTAATAATAATTCAAATTTTGTAAATCGTTAACGAGATTTATGATTTATTTTAGATATGCTTACATTATACTGCTATTCTTATTATTATTATGGCTAATACGCTGTTGTTGCTGTTCTTTTTATAGCTTAAAGCTTGCAACTTATATATTCGTATACACAAACAAACACAAACACACACACACACATCTACCTATCTGTACCTCTATATATATGTTATGATTTATTATTCAAATTTGGCATAAATTATGTTTTTAGAATAAATAAACGCTGGATAATTCTATGCAAATGCAATATGCTATGATGCCGGGGCCATGGGTCTAATGTTGAATGTTGTTGCTGTTGTTAAACGTTTTTGAGAAGAAAAAATATTTACAAGAATTTTTTTCTCTATTTTAAATTAAAACATTTATCATAATTTTTACTAACATTACCGGTAAAGCACACACATAAGGAAATATGTTTATGTGTGATCGTATTCACAGTCACACATAAATTACAATAATAAAATAATTGTAAATAGTTACAGGTGTTGTTTTTAAATTGACAATTTCCTAAAAGATATTTTATATACTTTAAAAAGTGATGCAATTTCTTCAATATCCGTAATTTCCGAGTCAATGAAATAAGACTAAACACCGGGTAGTATCTTAAAAATTATGGACAAAGAATTTAGCTTTAAGTGCATCTTTACATTAAGGTCTAAGGCCGCAAAAGAAAAACGATTTTTGATAATTCTTTTCGGAAGCAAGTAAATGTTATAGGATAATAATATTTGACAAGTTTATCAAGCGCATATTTAAGAATTAAAAACAAAAAGAATATTTAGCAAGAATTGCAACACTGCAGCCATTCTTGTTAGGCATTTTCATCTCGATGCGTATCGCTAGTGCAAATTTGAGTTGAAAAAAAAAACATTTAATCCGTATTCCTGTATCTGAAAAATGACCAGATTTATAATAATATTTATTTTTGTGTGATTGGCCTATGTTTGAAGGAAGAAGTTCAATTTTCGACTTCAAGAAGGAACTCTTTTCCAGAGAATGTTGTTCTAAAAATGATATTAAAAATCCGAATAAAAAAAAAATAAAAATTGTTTTAATCAAAATTCACGTCTTGAGAAAAACGCCTTTGAAGTCTGGAACTTTTCGAGGACTATAAAAATGTTCTTACGTGTTTAAATGTTTTCCTTTAATTTCTTTTCTCTAAGATTATATGCGCGAAAATTCGCACGGTCTACAATTTGCGTGAACCGAAATTAGAAAGAAAAAAGCAAGAAAATGGTTAATTCTTTAGCCCAAAACTAAAACTAAACTTTTAATTTCTTAATAAAATCCAACGCTGCTGCTCGATTCGCTCTTTAGCCCCATTCATATATACTTAGCGTCTTTGTCGCTTTGTGCTATTGTCGGTAATGAATACTCGCTAAACACGTTTGTGAGTGCGAAGTTGTTAGAGGCGAGAGATGAGGCTGTAACTTTTCAGCTTCGTTTTTTTGAGGAAAACAGTACATTTAAAAAGTCGTATAAAATAGCCTCCTGTCGAGCTTATGAAATCTCAGGACAGTTCTGGGATGCCGGTTTAAAACTTGGTCTCAAATGTTTATTGGAGTCATCTGAATATCCCTATTCGCTTGAGCTACTGAATATCAATGCAACTCATGTGGAGTAACGTTTTTTTACGTGTTTTTTTTCCATAAGAAATGAAAAATGTTACACTTAAGTGAAAATGCGTATCAAGCACAACAGACTTATTCGAAGAACTTCTTCTTTGAATATTAGACTTGCATTGAATTTGCTGCAAAAAAATTACTTTTACGCCGGCCAATATAAGTAAGCGTAATTATCGCATTATTTAAAATTTTGCCCAAATATGCGCTTACAGTCTCGGCCAAAAGTATTAGACCATCCTAACTATTTTATGGCGTATTAGATTTTTCTACTACCTAAGTGATCTTCAAAAATAATTCGCATTCGTAGATGATAATACTTCATGAATGATAAGAGACCTATGCCAACCTAGATGGTATTCTGAGTGGTTTTAGCACCTCTCACGAATATAGTAGTATCGCATTCAAATTTGCTTAAAAAGAGACAAATTCGATTTTTTTTCCATTGATTTGATGGTAGAAAAACTCACTTTAAATATTTTTTCTTTTAATATGACCAATCACATGGGATGTCTTCTATATAAGTAAGGTGGTGATGGTGAGAAGGGAGTGGGTCAAGAGAGAAAGACAACGGCCGCCGCGCGAATGATCATCCCTAGTGAATTCTTTAGTATCAACATTTTGCGGGAGAGTTTTGATTAAATGTCCTCTTGTCCGCATGTTAGCTTCTTAGAAACGCCTCTATTATGTCGGCGTCCAATTCCCAGTGCGGTACGCCATACTTTAATTGCGATAGGTGTGTGGTCCTGGCTATAGATAAATGCTCCCGATCGGGAGACGTCTAGTTGCAGTAAGTCCTATGCCTTTGCCAACGTTTGTAAAAATTACTTGCTGTAGTTTCAACACATTTCCAACTCGTGCTTTTTTAATGAACGGTGCATAATACTTCTGGATAATGCTGTATTTGTCTACATATGTAAATATATGTGTTTATAAAGGAATATAGAAGACGCAAACGTGCGATTTTAAAAGAATTACAATTTTCTCTTTATGTTTTTCCCTCTTTCTTCCTTTCTTTGCGCGATACGAACTTTCAATCAGTTAATGCTGTAAATCCTGAAAATAAAATAACGTCAAAGATAACACAATGAATAAATTACAAGAAAAACAATTAAAAGAAAAAAAACGGAAAACAATCATTGAAAGTACGACTACCGTTATAGTGAGTTGTCTTCAGGGGCTTAAATATCGGCAATAAAAATTCGTTTGCTTTTTTAAATAATGAACTCCGCAGCTTCACACACACAAATATAGATAACCATATGGTATTTTATTAGTGTTAAGCAAGCATTGGAAAATTGATGGATTTGTGCTAATGGAAACCATCGCATTCATAATAGTTACCCACTATGAGTCGAGCATTCAGTGGGAAAATATCTTTTGATAGAAATAAAAAATTCAGTTTCATAAAACGGAAAACTTGGAAAGAGCTCAAGAAGTAGCTCTTTTTCATTTTTTTTTTAAATCGAAGAGTGGTTCAATAATCTTTTTCACACAATTTTTTTATATTTTTATTTAGAAGTGTACTTAGTAACTTACAAATGGCAGGAAGCAATGAATTTTTATATTATCCAGATTTCAAGTAACTGTTATTTTGCACCGATCGACCATTTATAAGAAATCTTCAAATCTAGGTTTTACAGCGGTGAGGGAACTTTTGTAGTTTTTTCTTTTTTTGAGTTTTTGAGTTGTGGTTTCTTACTACTCTTTTAATTAGCCACAAATGTCACTTAGCGTGAATCTTTTGTTGGAGAAAAAAAGGAGAAAAAAAACGAAAGTAAGAAAAAAGGTAATAAAGTAAAAAACTTGCGAAGACTAGGTGATAAAAACCTGTGCTTTCAGGAACTTTAAATTAAAATCTTTGGTGACAATAACAACAGCCACAACACAACCTCTACAACAAACAAAGCAGTTGCTATAAAAAGAAACAGATAAAACTAAAACTTGGTAAAGCGTTTCTTTATAAAAGGCACCTCTGTAACACCAACAACAACGATGCTTGAAAAAGACCAAGTTCTTACAGTGTCTGTTGCATATGTTCCTGTATATGCACTCGTATGTTTCACTTTAATGGCACTATTGTAGGTATTTAATGTTGTTATGGTTATTTTATATCTGCACACATTAAATGTTGTTGTTTCTTTTTCTTCACTACTCCAGCATTGTGTATAATTGTGTTGTATGTGTAACGACCCCAGGAGAAAAGGTCACGTGGTATTGTCGTCGACTTGGTAGTTGTTTCAATTTTTTTTCTTTTTTTATTATTCTTTGTTTTCGTGTATATATCTTTTTCATGCTTTTAATGTCTCCGCAAACGACAGTACATGTTAACAAAATAACAAGTGCAGAGAAAATCATGAAAGTTTTATTGATTAGTAGGTTGCCTTTAATTTTTGGTTCTTAAATAAAATTCTTGTTTAAATAGAGAAAGAAGTTTTCAACATTGATAATGAAAAAATATGTTTATTGAATAAAACAAATTTTCCGGGTTTTTGCGCTTTTTTATCATTTTTAATTTCTATATAACTATTTCATATTTTTACCTTTACATGTGATAGACGATAAAATATTCGAATGACTGAAGTGATGAAAAACTTCCGATTAACTCTTAATGCGAGCCTCACTTTTGTATCTGCCGATAACTGAACTACTATTACCTGGGGTACTTTTGATATCAATCACAAATTATATTCATTTTGTCATGATGTTTGCAACATACAGAAGGAACCTCCAGACAACCTATTAAATACACAAATTCTTGAACATGTCTGTCTGTCTGTTTGTCTCTTTGTTCGTGCGTCCGTTTGTCCTTGCGTCCGTCTGCCCTTGCGTTCGTCTGTCCTTGCGTGCGTCTGTCCGTGCGTCCGTCTGTGCGTGCGTCCGTGCGTCCGTCTGTCCGGGCGTCCGTCTGTCTGAGCGTCCGCCTGTCCGGGCGTCCGTCTGTCCGTGCCACCGTCCGTACGTGCGTCCGCCTTTCCTTGCTTCCGTCTTTCCTTACGTCCGTCTTTCCTTGCGTTCGTCTTTGCTTGCGTTCATCTGTCCGTGCGTCCGTCTTTGCTTGCGTCCGTCTTTCCTTGTGTCCGTCTTTCCTTGCGTCCTTTTTTCTTTGTGTCCGTCTGTCCGTGCGTCTGTCTGTCCGTGCGTCCGTCTGTCCGTTCGTCCGTCTGTCCGTGCGTCCGTCTGTCCGTGCGCCCGTCTGTCCGTGCGTCCATCTGTCTTTGGTCAAAAAAGAAAAATCGGCGGGAACATGAATTAGTGCAAACTACTTCCAAGGAAAGTGTATTATAAATAGAAATGCTTAAGGGCAAAAAACAAGCAACCAAGAAATTCAATTTGAAAACTTGAATTTGGTAGAGTCTTCTAAAGTTTAGATATGATGTTCTAAGTCATATAGTTAAGCAATTTACTGCATGTGCGTAATGTCTGTTGGGGTTTTAGCGGTAATGAGAAAAACTTCGCGCTCATCAAGCAAATGGGTTTGTGTTTATGTTCATGGTGAAGTGATTCCTAATCATGATAAGTTTAATATAAAATTTGATGCAAAATTTTTGAATAAGGACGAGAAGAAAAACTCATACGTAAATGGTAATTTAACTTTGAATTCCACAAAAAGACAAATATAACTTTTAAATTTATTTATTTATTTTATTAATTAATTTATAATTCAAATTACAAGCTAAAAATTACAGGAGACTCTAGCTAACGAACTTTTAAGTCATCTACAAAAAAAATATAATAACGATTTTTGAAAAAAAAAATTTAATATTCTTTCTAAGTTTTGCTTATTTTATAGAAAGTTTGACATTTTAGAGATAGAGTATGATTTGTTATAATCAAGGAATTCTGAAGATTTGGAACGATGGATCTTAAATAATATAAGAATGGACAAGAATCTATTAAGGGAAAATAGGAGAAATATTTTTGGCAATATAATGTTAAAGAGTCATTTAGTGCATCTATTTAGCGTAATCTAATTAATTTTTAAATTCTATTTAAGGAATTCTCTCATTTTTGCAATTTAATTTAACTTTTTTTTTATTTCATTTGAACATTTTTTTTATAAGGCACTTATAAAATAAATATAAATATTTAATATTATTTTTCTGGCAATAATTTTCCAAAAACTGACAAATGTCCACTCTTACGTACAAAAAAATTTATAGGAATAAATGATAACGTAATGTGAAATAAGAAATACTGCTTTGTAATACCAGTTTTTTGTACGAAAGACATTAGCAATTATAGTGTTTATCGCAAAATCTCGCAAGCCAACGAAGAAAGGAAAGAGTAGATCAGTTTGCATTGCTTAGTGTGTGATTAAGTAAATTTTTATGATACTAGACTATGTCTGGAGCAGTTCAAAAAGCTTTAATTTTCTGCGAACTATGAATCACGTAAACTACAAGAAAATTCAATAAAATGAATTCAGAGAGCGATTATGTACAGAATGCCAAAAGATTACATAAAATATAAAAAGAAATATATATATATATATATATATATATATATATAAATAAAGTTACCTTAAGAGAAACTTGCGAAGCTGAAAATATTCTTTATAACAATTTTCTGGTTTGAAAATTGTGCTGGTGCCTGCTTTTTTAATTATATTATAACTGGAATTGCTTTGTTATATTCCAGAAAAAGAGGCCTTCTTTGATAATTTATTTTAAATAGAATATAATAATAGTTAATTTAATAATAATAGTATTGGAGGAGATTATTAAGCGCAAACATTAAAAAAAAAATTATTTCGAAAAATATTAGAAAACGATACCACTGCAGCCATTCTTTGGAAACATCTTTAGCTAAAAAAGCTCTACAAGCAGTGTAACTGTTTTAAATTTGAATTTAAAAAAAAAGAAGAGAAAAAAACCTTTAATCTGCATGTCTATACGTAGGGAACAACGTAGGATTCTTGAGATATGTTGATGTTTGATTTTGGTGAGTGTTTGAATGAAAAACTCTAACTTTCGGCTAAAGAAAAAGAAAAATTCTTTATTAATAAAAAATGTCTAAATCATTTTATCAAAAACTTTCCTAGTACTTCTCTAGGTAATATTGTTTTAAAAATACGGCTTATAATTCGAATGAATAAAATGAATATTATTTACGTTAGGCTGAATACCGTCTTGAAAAATAATGTTTCGAGAAACTGGTTCTGTTAAGACATTAGATTATAGCTAGATAAACGGAGATTCATTTGACGTAGGCCCTCTTGTCGAAACGCTTGAGGCAAACGTGAAAATTTTAAAGAAAAAAAAATTGATAACAGGAAATAAGTTTTTTTTGCACGTAGTCTAGAAGGTTTAGAGCCAATAAAAAAAATTTGATTTTCTCAAAAATTTATCTCTTCATATGATTGAAAGTATTTTCAAAATATTTAATTATTTCATTTGATTCAATATATGAAAAGTTTTAAAAATTGAAAACAGAATGCTAAACTAACTTTTACTCCTGACTTAATTCCAACACAAAAGCAAAAATTGTCATCATTTGTTTCTTTTATAGTTTGTATGTACACCAAGACCGTGCTTTGCGCTTTTTCTATGTTCTGTCGTTCGTGAATTACGACTGAGTTTCGTTCTGTGATGCCATCTTTTCGGTTCGCGTTGTTTTCTTTTTGGCGAATTCTCTGAAAAATATTTATGATTGAAAATTTTTAAATCACCAAATTTTTTTTCCCACGTAATAAATTTTAGTTGTTTTCTTATTTTTAGAGCGTCAAGTTGTTTAGTTAAAGGCAACCAAATGAAAAGTTTGTGATTTGAATTTGATTTTTATATGAGTTCCTATAGAAAACTGCGATTTGTCGCGTCTTTTTGAAACGTATCTACGACGTAGGGCGGGTCTTGGTGTATTTTTAGAGTGCATTCAGCTTTGGTAAATTTTTCATCAACAATTTTATAAGCAAACAATACAAACAAGTTGGCTTGGACGAAGAGCGGGCGAAGAGCGAACCATCTGATATTTATCTACTGCAAAGATTTCTTTTTGTTAATTTTTAAATAAAGAAAGAAAGAGGGTTTTGTAAACCTAACATACTTTGTGAGCTTGGAGTTTTCATTTAATTTTAACAAGAGATTGATTGAAAACCCAGCTGTGAATTAGCTTAGATATACAAGTTTGGAATGGTGGTTGGCAGCTTGTTTCACTTTTATTTTGTAAGGATGGATATGTTTTTTACTAGACCATAAAAACCAAAACACTTATTTTTATAAACTTTATTTCTAACGCTTTTCAACCGTCACCAATGATAAACATTAATAATATAAAAATTATTTGCAATATATGCGTCAAATCTACCGTAAATGTGTTTGGCAAACATTTTGGGCCATAATTGACATTTTCCTTTATTAAAAACACACACAAACACACACAATACATACATTTATACATACATACATACATACATACATACATATATATATATATATATATATATATATATATAAAACTAACCCGCAGACTTATTTTTCTTAGTTTTTAAGATCGAATGATGAATTTCTTAGGAAAAAAATGCTAAACGAATAACATTATCGTAGAAATGCTTTTGTATACATAATAGGAATGCATGTGTTTGTCATTTCATGTTTGTGTGTGATAACTGTAAAATAAACGTTTGTCAACGTTGACATTTCCTTGTTAAAAAAAAAGAAAAAAAGACAACCAAACAACAGCAACAATAACAAAAACTTTATTCATTCTCTGTCTCTTTGCGAGACCACACGTCATTTGTGTGCTAAGTATGACGTTGCGGTTGAGGTTTTCTGCTGATATTTTCAATTTTTTTCCATTTCGTTTATAGATATATTGTACGTGTTGTAATATGTGTATATGTATATGTATGCATGCATATACACACACATACACACACATATATGTATGTGCCTATATCTTGTTTGTAATTTGCAGCAATTAGCGTTGAACTTTGCTGCCAGAGATCTAGTTGTTGATGATAATGCTAATGTGACATTTTTCAATATAAACAATATAAACAAAAAAAAAGTAAAGATAATTTTTTGGTGATTAGATTATATTAAATCAAATTATTTGAGATTTTGTATATCATTTTGTTAAAACATTAGTAAAATTGTTTAAAGAATTTATTAATGTGTTTTACACATTAAAACATTTAAAATGTCGTTAGTATTAATTATTTCAACGATAATATGCAATCGTTAATAAGTGAAAGAAATCACCGTAATTTTGTAGAGGCAATAAATAACTAAAAAGTTTTTGACTTAAGTCTTTTGAATTCATTCTGTGTTCTGCTCTTTACAAATATACAAATTTCTTTTCTTTTAATTTTTTCCCGGTATGTTTTTTTTATTTATCCGAGGTTCATCTCAGAGATTTTATGAACGAAATTAGATCGTGATCACGATATGTGTTTAAAATTCACTTTATCTCTGGTAAATTTAGATGCAAGTTTAGAAGAAAAATTGCTTTGCTTAATAACGAACCGTGAGTATTAGTTAAGATTGATATTTATTTAACCGTAAAAGTTTTCCTCTTGGTCGACACTGAGACTCCAAATAATTTTTATAAATAAAATACTGAAAAATTACATCAAGTAGACAGATTTAAGTTCGTTCTCACGGTCTATCTAATAATAAATTTCTCGATGTTATATTACAAATAATTTAATTTTAATTACCACGAAAATACAAAGTGTTTTTGAGTCTATTATGTTTAAGAAATCAGATAAAATTTAAATATTAAACGTAAATATTTCTAACAATATCTCTCCAGTGTTTTCTAGAACCAGTCATAATGTAAAGGTTAATCTAAGTTTTTTTTTTAAATTAATTTCCGATAATTACAAAAAAAAATTAAATCGATTAATAGTAGATTCTCATCCCTTTTTTTATAATTAAACGATTTAAAATTATTTATTGAAAACAACTACGAGACGTGTGCCATAAGACAACTAACGGGTAACGACAGTAAATCAGTGACAAAACATAGCAAGAAAAATTCTACGAACAACGAAATTAAAGTTGAGACAACAAAACCGTGACGTAGAACTAACAGATCAATTCTGTCTATATTTTGCTTGAGAATGTGTGCATGTGCATGTTAACTTTTAATGAAATTACAGTCAAAAAAGTCAGTTAAGCGGATACAGTCAGTCCTAGACACAAAGAAACAAAATGCAAAATGGTACAAGAGGCCAGCAGTCAATACAGTAGCATTTGTTGCAGTAATAACAACTGTAAGCGAAGCAATGAATTAACAGTTCTTGATATAACTGTGATTTCCGAAAAACAAAAAATCCGCAACAACAACAATTGCAATAATAGCATCAATAACATCTTAAGTTAAGCTTTGAAATGACTATTCCATGAAATCATTGTAGGAAGAGACAGAAAGACCGACACAGAGCTGGGGAGAGACAGAGAGAGAGAGAGAGCGAGAGAGAGAGCGCAATAAAAAGAATAAGAAATTTACAAATAAACGATGGTGAACGAATCGATTATCGTGTTTCATTTGAAAACAGAGCAGAATCTACCAAAATTTAAAAGCACGAAATATCGAAAAAAAGGCAACAAAAACAGCAAACAGAAAACTGTAAAATTGTAACAGAAAACCCAATGAACTCCACCATGGGTGGCACAGCAAACCAAATACATGACAACTGCCTGCGCGTTTTTTATACCTTGTTGCCGTTGCTTTGCTTTGCGGTTCAATTTCTAGCAAATTTTCGTTTTACTTTTTTTTCCTTTTAAGAAAATCTTAACAACGGCAAAAGACACCAAATGGCCTGCGGTCAAAAACATAACAAAAATTGTTATGGCAGCATCCTTCTTCCTAACTGCAACAGCAATAATAGCAAAGACAACACACACGCACACCAGCATTATTGTAAACATAACCTGTAAAGGCTGGGCTGCTAAAAGAAGAAAAAAAAAAGGAAAACAAAAATGAAAGAAAAGAAAATAAAGCAAAAGATGGAGAAAACACATCATTTGGAGTTCAACTAACAGAGAACACTTGCCACACATGTGCTGAATAGCAAAAACGCGAAAACTTATGTGTATCCTGAACCACATACAGTAAGACTTGGTTTTCTTGTTCAATAAGAAACGACGCCAATATAATTAATATGCTGCAAAGATTTTTATGACAAGCGACAAGGGCAGGGTTGCCGTTTACATATATACAGAAAGAGAGGAAAACAAAATGAGCGAGAACGATAGAGGGGGAATACGGATATATGTACTGAAAGACAAACAGCTGCTTAAACGTTGAACCAAAGCAGCCTTTGTTTTTATTAACGTTGTTGCTACTGTTACTATTGTTGTTGTTATTCTTTTTGGTACGAAAAGAATATATGATGCACATACTTACATACCACGCCAGCAAACTAACGGCTAACGGCTGCTGCTGTTTCCGCATCTCAATGTCGTTGTCGTCATCATCATCATCACCATCATCATCATCATCGTCGTCAAAGGAATGCGCACACGATCACGCTGGATTGTTGTTTTGTATGTAAGAGTTTTTTTTATGTATATAGCAACAATACCAACAACATTTGAACAAAATCAAGCGCCGTCATTAAGTAGAAAAATAAAAAAAAAGAACAGACCACAAAATAACCTCCTAAGCCAGTCAAACCGCCATCTAACTATTCTCAGCCAGCTAGCTAGCCAGTTAACCAACCTTCAAATTCAACCTTCTTTATTGCACAGTAGTGCAATGGTATGTGCTTTAGATTTTTGCTGATACAACGATTACTGTATAAGACTGTTGTGGTTGCTGGTGTTGTTCATATTATTACAACAGGAGGTAATCGCCAGTCGGTTAGGTAGACAGGCAGCTAAGCAACGATTGCCAGCCTTGGCCTCTGCTGTTACAGTTGATTTGTATCTATTGTGATCTCTTATTCCGCCTACCTAGAAGAATTACTTGCTCCGTTATGCCTTCCACCCCTCTTTCTCTAGTCAAGGTTGCTTTAATGAATTTTATACGATTTTATAATCTGGCCCACTGTTTGGTCCATTGCTCCTTCTTTTTTTTTTGGAAAATTCACTATTTGGTTTCGATATTTTGCATTGTGTTTGCATTTCCGCAACTGTTGAACATCTGTGCAAAACATTGTAGTTTACACCAGTTCACACTTCGAAACAGCAAAGTAAGCAGGCAATCAACAACTCTTATAATAAATATAGTGAAATGCACTTATTTCAGCTAACATTGTTGCTGAATAGTATAACATTGCAATACAATATTTTGCGAATGTATAAGAATGTCATAGAATGAGTAAATAAAGATGACAACCACAGAATGGATAAGATTAGTTCAAATTGAGTGAATTATTAAAGACAACTTCTTGAATGCGAAACTTATAAGAGTAACTCAGTCGGCTAAAGGGAGAACTTGAATTGAATTCCAAATAAACAGCAAAGAAATCCAATGATTATATTGGATACCATCCGTATATATCAGCACTCGCCCGTAGCTGCTATGTCTGCAATTGGCTTTGAGAGACGATCACTTAGGGTAACAACCCATTTAAACCGTTAACTTAAAGAATTTACTGAATATGCTTCATGCGGAAAGCACCCATAATATCTTTGAATAATGAAATGTTAGCCTAAGTGCATAAGAAAAAGCGTTACCTTTCTCGCGTCTTCAACTCCTTGCATTCATACTAAGATGAAAGTTGTACTCTGTCCACGTCCGGAATCTTTTGTTATTAAATTTTTGATTTTTTTTTTTCAATTTTTCCTTTAAAATTAATTTTAAACCCTTTCTTAAGCGAATTCAAATCGAGTTTTAATTCCAAATAAAAATAAAGCACTTGTTTCTTGACAGCTCATCTGTGTGCAATATTTTCTACATCCATTAAAGATGTATGTTTGTGCTAATGTGTCGTTAATTAATAAATACATAAATAAACATTCGAGGTTTTTTTTAGGCGATGAAACATGACTTGAACATGTTGTTAAGGTAATAAATATTTTTTTCATTTTATTGAAAACTTTTGCTCAATTTTCAGCATTAGATCAGCAGTTGTCAAAATGTAAAATTTATATATACAAATATATGTATGTGCGCATAGATACGCGTATATGTATACCTTATATTGATAAATAAATTGATAAAATTTATGGTCATTGGAACAAGTGATGACAACTAGCACTAAGAGGGCTTTAGCAGAGGCATCAGCGATTCCAGACTAGAAGAGTGGAAGAACAACATTTGATCACATTAGCAATTAACTGAAACAAATAAAGTCAGGCGCGGCAAGCTGAGGCTAACCGTAAACTTTGAAGAGTTTGTGGAAAGTTTTACGTGTACAGGTGAATATCAAAAGAAGAAAGCGTTTGGATGAGAAAAAATTGATAAAATATGTTCGGGCAATGCTCGATTTTCTCTTTCTACTGGAAAAGTGTTCAACGAGTCCGCAACGAATCATCGTTGTGTCTTATTGGAAAAGACTCAGTGTGAACACCAGGAACTTTGCCGAAGCCTTAATAAAGTCAGCGATTAATTTAGGTTGTTTTTTTATTGCTTCGCGATTCTTTTATTAATTTTTTCTTATTAGATGCAGTCGTGCGTTCCTGCGCCCTTTAGATTTTTTCGTTAAATGATTTCGTTTTCCCTTTTTTGAATATGTTTGTTTTATGTAATTTCTTATTTTTTTTTCTTTTAATCTTTTTACTTTTAATCGATTTTATAGCTAGTTTTTGACAAATTTTTTCGAAGAAAAGTTTGAACTAAAATCGATAAAAATTTTTTAAATTAAGGATTACAGGAAAGGCTACCCGATACTAAAAATTGTGGGATTATAACTCTTAAAGAAGCCCTTTTTACATTTTTTTTTTGAAAGAACATTAACAGATTAAATGAAACGTATTTGCGGAAAATAGTATAAAGTAAGCAGTGCATAGAGGATTTAGTTTAAACCACAAAATATAATCTATTTCCTGCTTTTTCAATAAATTTGTTGTTGCTTAACTCTCCCATAACATTTACCAGCCTTTAGTTATTTGATTAACGAACAAAACCATTTGCTAACAAATGTGTGTCAGTAAACATGACAAGTTCGGCACACGCATATGTTTGCAAATCAGCTGTAATTGATTGACTGATTGATTGATGGCTGCAATCTATAAATGAGCAGGTGATACTAGTCGCCGATAACTTCAACATAATTTTCGTATAATTTACAAAAATTGAAAGAAATTTACCCGTTACTATAAGTAATTTTTTTTTTGAAGAGAAATATACGAATAAAAAAATAAACGAATTTTTATTATCTCTAGTATGCGTTGCCGAAGAGTACGAAAGTAACCAGCATGCATACAATTACAATAGATTGTTAACTTTTGAACTTTTTTCCTTTTAGCTAAAGGTGCATAAAATTTGTCAAAGTTCAATAATTGTCTTGTCACCCATGTTACGACTGCATGAACACTAGTAGATAAAAAATATGCCTGCAACACGAATATCTTCAATATCTTATATACTAACAAGTTGAGAACATATACACACATGCAGTCAACATATCTCTTCATATCTCGATTTTCTTTGTGTGGACACGTATTTTCCATACACCTTCATCTTCCTAACTTCACCATCGGTAGTTTCAGTCTACGACAATTAACAATTGTGTGTGATGTCTCCCCTCTCGGGAGAAGAAAAAGAAAACAGACAGAAACAAACATAGCGTGTGAATCTTGCATTTGGTCTATGCTATGATAACGTGAACGAGTCTCGGTTTTGTTTATATTTGCTCATGATAACCTCACAAAATTTACAAGATTATTTAGTTGTTTTGCGAGATAGAAAGAGAGGTAGAGAACAACAACAAAAACAAAATAAATAAAAATTAAATAAATTTGTATATTTATGAAGCTAAAGCCAACCGAAGACAAATATGGTAAAATAAAAATTTATACAAATTATTTAACGGTAGAGGAAAGACGACAGATTTTTTTCTCTTTTTTTTTTTTTTTTGCATACGCACATACATTTACATGTAAGCAATATTAGGTGTAATATGACTGCGTAAAGTAAATTTTAAAGGGACATAAAAATTTTTATTTTATGGGCGCCATTACTGTGATGAATATATTGTTACCTCTAGCTGGTAGCGCACTTTGATGATAGCTGTGTATAACGAACTCCGTACACCATTAGTAAACCTTAATTGTCTATTGCCAATAGTAAGAGGCAAGCTCTTCTATATACAGCTCTTAAAAATACACATCGGCGTACTTTGAAATTTATTTTGCTGATTAGGAACAAATTTTGCCATAAGGAATCTGATCAAGTTTTGATATAAAAAATTGTAATTTGAAAATCTGCACAATCTTGAACTAGGCAACGTATCATTTTAAAGTTTCTCCTATAACTAGGCAATTATAATTTTTTTAAAAATAGTTTTCATATGAAATTTCCTGTAATTTATAGAAAAATTAATTAAATAAATAAAAATAATCGCTTAATAATAGGTTTATTTCTGGTGCTGAAAAAATGATATATATATAAAAGTAAGACGACATTATTGCAAGCTTAGATCATTCAAAACAGATGGAATAAATCGACAGATTAGTATATAAGAATGTGTCTTTATATTATTAATATTGAAACATCTCTTTTTAAATAATAGAATAAAAGCGTCAAGTGCTTAATGTGTTATAACATTATTTATTTAAATGAAAATCAATCAATAAATCGTTAATATTAAGAAAATTTAATTTTTTTTATTGGAGCGTATTATTAAACTGCTGCAGATACTTTGGATTTTAATCAAAGTATTCGGAATAAACGAATTATATGCCATTAGAAGGTTTCAGTCTTCTTCTGCATTTTCTGCATGCAACATATATATACGTTTTTAGTCGTAAATTTCGTATTAACTTCGCTTTATAATATCATTAAATATTAATAGTTCTCTAAGATATTTTTGGCAAAAAAACGTTATTTTAAATTTAACCCGGATGAATCTGAGTTAAACTCTAGCATGTATATGTTTTTTCTTTTTCTTTTTTCTTATGTGTACACGAGTATAATTTCTTACAAATTGAAATTATATGTCTTTTAACGTAGGAGAGAAGCAATAACAGCCCGAAGAGGGGAAAAAGGATTTTGTAGTTTGTAGTCAGCAGTTACATATAAAAATCATGGTAACCATATTAACACTAGGTTGTCAAATAAAATTGATGTGTTTAATAGTGCAACCACCGTAATAGGATTTGCAATAGCAACAGAAAAAACAACAATTTTAACAACTACAGTGCACATGTGCTTGGACGAGCCAAGGCTGCAATAGCAACGAATTTTATATCAAAAATTATTGGTAGCAAAATAACATTCAACTGCACTTAAAATAGAATAATTTCAGCAACAGCAAGGAAAAGCAGCAGCGGCGTTAAAAACACATTTTGCCATACGTATAACTAAGTATTTATATGTTTACAAATACATGCCTGTGTGTGTATGTGTATGCATATATATATATATATATATATATATATATATATATATATATATATATAAATATGACGGCAAATATGTTCAATATAATAGGCTTGAAAATGTGCGTCGCAAGTAGTAAACCGCCTCCAAGTGCTACTTTTTTAAGAAAATATTTCTTTTTTTTTCAAGTCTAGCAAGCGGCATCCGTAAGCATAAGAGCAATAGATGGTTTGCAATGGTGTGCATAATATTTGTACGAGTGATATTGAGGCTTTGGGTAACTGCTTGGCAAAATTTTTTAATTAAACCAACGTACATCATAAGCCAAGCTTGAGCAATGTTACGAGATTACCGGCGACTGAGTGTAATGGCGAGACAAGAGTTAACTGTGAGGTTTATTTTTTTTTTATTTTTGTTTTGAATTAACGCAGCAACAACTGCTACTACTGGTACCGGTCCAAGCGGTTGCTTAGCTGTGGGCGACTTGCTTGTTAATTGTGTAGGTGTTCTAGTGAAGATGCCTAAAGTGAGACACTTACTGTTTTTACAAGAAAACGAAAATAAAATATAAATAAATAAAAATTGAAAAAAAAGTATAACTTTATGACTGCTGCATCATGAACTGGTTTAAAGCATCAATACAACAATACCAACCAATGGAGAACAACCACAATAGCAACATCTTAAAACTAAAGGCTGTTGTTAAACATTTTCTTTATGCAAATTTCCTTTCAATGAATTAATAGACTAAAGGAGAAATTCTCTCTGACAAGCTTATGTTTAACATTTAAATAAATTAACCTGAAACAAAAGTCATATTAAAGAAGCAAAAAAAAAAAAAAAATGTATGTCAGTTAGTTACACAGTCCGAGTTAGTACATTGCAATGATTTCGTACCAGATTGATAGCTTGCGACGATGATGATGTTGATAAACAATTCAAATAGAAAAAATTTTCTAAATTTTTTAAACAAATTTTCTTCTTCGCTCGACTCCATCATCAACATCATGTGCATCAACAGCTGACAGATGCCTGGGCTTAACAATGACATTTACAAGTATCCTCTTATGTTTCGAGCATGGCATACTAAATATGGTGGATTAGTTTAAACCCAAAAAAAGCGCTCATTTATTTATTTATATTTATGTACACATGTATATGCATTCATAAGGTTATGTATAAGCGCGCATGACAACCTGTGGTTAGAAAATGTTAACTGAAAGATTTGCATGCAAAACGAAATCCATATTTATTAAGCAAAATTTGTGTTAGTTTTATTCTTGCACGCGCATACCACACTTCCTTTATCTATCTTTCTCTTTCTTTCCTTTTCCTCTTCACTCATTTAAGAAGAAAGTTGAAACAAATGAACTGAGAAATGAATACATGAGTGAATGATGTGGGGTGTTTTGTATGGCGGGTTTTGCCTTTTTTGTCTGTCTGTTTGTATTTTTTATATGACATCGCATGCACTCACTGCACACCAAGAAAACCAAAAAGTTATTAAGGCTTGGACAAAGAAAATGGTTTTTTTTTTGGACATAGTATGAAAAGTCAACTTAACATTTGAACGATGGTACCCGGATGGTCTGAAGCGCAATTTAAATGCCCTTCAAATAGGAACCTTGTAGCTCTTATTCTTTTAATGACAAGACTTTTCCGAAAATATTCGAATTAATTTAGAAGGTAAAGAATTTTCTACGAATCCTTAATAATATAATAGTTAAATCCTTAACGCGTAGGCATGCTGTCGACTTTCTTGTTTTTCTCATTTTTGATTAATGAGTGGCCAAAGTAAAAGCATTGGACTCATGAAATAACTTATCAATCGCGCCGTTGAAGCATAGTCACGTAAATGTTACAAGAGTTCGCCAGTGCAACGCTTACATCTTTCTCAGCGCTCTTATGTTGGTATATCGTTTAATTTTAATGTTTTGCTCGGAAGAACTATTCCTTAGGATATGAATTTTTGTAATTCGATATGACATTCCTTGACGGACATCTTTCATTTCTTCTTGGTAATCCTGAATGCCATTAAACGATCCCTGCAATCGTGGCAATAACGAAATCGTGCTAATAAAGCAAATAATTTATCAAAAATATCTCTCAGTAGCTTCGATGTCGAAGTGCTCATTATGAATTTTATTCTCATAGTCCTATTTACAGTTGGGTGCGCGGAACAAAGTCCATGGATATATTTCTGATGTATATGGATACGACGACTTGCCATTACTAAATTTTATTTATAATTAATTTACTTTGAGTTCTAGCGAAGATTTTAAAACCAAGTTCGCTGATTGTTGATGCTCCTTCACGGACGTATCAATATTTTTTTACTTTTTGTTTTGAAAGAAAGACTACATATAAGCGGAAAAACAAAGTACCGGGTCCTAGGAAGTGCCAAATTACAACCATATTAGTACAAAACGGACTATTGGACTGTAAAACATTAAAGAGCATCTGTCATATCTTTGATATAAAACCAAGGAAGAATTGTTTTTTCAAGTGAACAATTATGGTTCCCGATGATTAAAGTAATTTAACAGAATCTTTGTGTATGAAATTTTCTTTCAAACAAAATATTGCAATAAACTTAATCTGCCTTTTGCTTTATTAGTGAATTATTGAATTTAGGATGGAAATCATAGACAAAAAAAAGTCGTTTTTTCGAAAATTATTTAAAAAAAACTTTGGCACAGAAAATATCAAATAAACCATAATCATGCAAGCATAAAAACACAGTTACGTTGTTGTAAGTTTCCAAACAAATCACAACAAAGCATAAACTGCAACAACAATCTTAGTCGAAATTGTAAGCAACATGCAACATTTATGACATCTAACCGACAATTTACAGTAATAAACACAATCGCCAAAAAAAGAAAACAAAAACAAAAAAAAAAAAGAGAAATAAACAACAACGCAAACAAACAATAGCAATTATTGACATTCTGTCTTTCCCCATATAGGCACAAACACTCACTCACGTGGAGACAATTGTACAAATCCACGACGTGTGTTGTTTTTCTTTTGTTGTTTTCTTCGATATTTTTTCGTTTATTTTTAATTTTTTTTATATATATAGGGGTAGAGGCCGTGGGAGGGGGAGAAGGGGAGTTTGTTACGAAAGAACAAAAATTATGTTATATGCTCTCCATTAGTTGACCGACCGATCGTTCGACCAACGTCTGATTCCTGTATTATATGCCATCAGCACTGACACTCGTGCATATAAAGACCGCTAACTTTTTCGTCCATTATAATGCACACGTTGCATATAATGTACATACATACCGAAGCAGTTAATGCACTTAGACAGTTAGACAACGGTATGCACCTTGCATTCTGTCTCGCATATCGTGAGTGATTTTCCAGTTCATAATTGAATTGAATCTTATGTTTCGCTTATATTTCCTTTTAACAAAAAAAAAAACAAAAAAAAAGGAAAAAAGACGCTATATATATATACATATATATATATATATATATATATAAATATCTCGGATAAACATATATTTGCACATAAGTATATACGTTTACGTGATGATTGTTAACTGTGGGTGTTTTATTGTTGTTTTTTACATCTTTGCACAACGGGAGTTTTTCACAAACACAAAACGTATACTGTATGAGACTCTTCTCTAAGTTTAATATTTTACCTCTAATTTTTTGTTGTGGTGTTTTTTAGAATTCTTTTCCTGTTAATGTTTTAACAAATTATAGAATTATTATATACATTCATACATTACACGCACATAGATGGAATCGTGATGTGGACAATTGTACGATAATATGCTCTCTAAGCAATACTGCATGAATCCTATGCTATCGCCTAAAGGTCATTATCTTAAACATTTATGTGCATACTAAGACTACACTGTCTCCGAAGATATTATCTGTGGAATGCTTGCAAAAAGAAAAAAAAAATTAATAAATAAATAAAATAAAAGAAAAAATTAAAACAAGTTAATGTTTGGTTTTTTTTTTGGTTATTTCCTTAATGAATTGTAAAAAAAAATATTATAATTTGCTTAAAATATTAAGTAAATTGTACTTTTATTTTTTGTTGCCACAAGTGTGATAACCATCTAGTTAATGTCATCAGTTGCGCAGCAGGATTTTATCAAAGATTTCTTTCAAATCATTGCGATCGAAACTCTATGCAGAGCTTGAACTAAATATGATCATAAGATATAAAGTTTTATGACAATTTAAAAAAAAAAAATTTTTTTTATTCATCATGAGTAATGTCATACATACAAATAGTGTACATTAAATTTGCATGAGATGTAATACGGTTTTAATAAGCATGAACAGTAGAATACATTTTAATACTCCTCTTGTCTGTCTCTTTGCTGGAATCATAGTTTCGTCTTATTTGTTTAAACGAGCTTGTGTGAATTGTTAACTTTTCTGCCTTTTTTTTTATTTTGTCTCTTGTTCGGATGCTATATCAATATTTACCGCTTTAGGAAATCTACTACCAAACAAGTTATTTGGAACTTGTGAAGCACCTGACAATTCTGTCCCTGTGCGATCACTTTTTCGTTCGCAAGTGCTGTGGCGAAGCAGCTAAAAATTTTCTATTTCCATCATTGAACTGTAAATTAATTGTCACTTGCATATCATTACCATTTTGTGCACTCTGGCCTTAAAATTTTAGAAGCTACGGTAGCCACGTTTGATTATAATGAGGCTCTCTTCGCCGATTGTCATGTAGCGAACTTGAACGGTAGAAGACGCTGTGCCTTGCACTAGAGTTATGTTTTCATTTTCTCTATTGATGAACCTTCTGGACGCGCGATGAGTCTTTTCATAGAATTTCATTTTGTTTTGTTTAGTGAATGGGGGCGCCAATTCCCGATCTGCGGCGGGCTCTATTGGGTGCATAGGCTGCTAATTTATAGTTGTACGGATCTAATTGGAGGTGTAGCCTTATGCTATCTAAATTGGAACTTTAGACGTTTGAAATAATGAAATTACTACGGGAATTAGGAAGCCCAGGAAATTTTCATTGCGTGAAATTGTTGCTTACAGCTCTTTACTGTTTGCAGAATCCGCTTAGTGAGGACCTCATTCCTTGTAGCTGGGAATAGCTCTACTGAGAATTTGGTATTGTGGTTGTTCTGAAAGGTCGCGGAAACATTAAATATTTGAGGTGCTAGACTGTCCTTGTTCTATCAGAGAAAAGTACTTGCCGCACAAAGTGTCCGTATTCTGAAATTGCAGCTTAATAACACATTCGAATTGTAGGGATCTTGCTCTTTAAATGACGTGAGTGACGCTTCCTCATTCCGTGTCCTAACAAGGAAAGTAAGCTTCATTTTTCACGGTAGGTACTCACATTTGATACATTATAGGATTGGAAATATTTATAACAGACTCCCCCGCTGCTATCGTAATACGTTTACAGTCCTGCTTTGAACTCTAATATCTAATTTTAAAGAATTTAACGGTTAGATGTTTTTTACATACTGTAAGTTTTACTCTAGCCTATCGTACGTCATTCCCAAGATTAGTTGCTTTTGGTCTTGGCTTAGATATGAATAAATATTTTTTCTTTTTTCAGGTTGCTGTTCTCTTTACTACAAGCGATGTACGCACTTGTTGATGCCTCTCAATGATGAACTGGAATATAAATACTATATAAAACTAATAAATTGCCTTTGCTGGCCTGTCATTCTACTTCCCAATGTTAATGAATCAATTATTTATGCTCGGTAACATGTTGAACGTGTTAATCTTTTTAGCTTTAACAAGAACGGAAAGAATTATTTTCTAATAAAAAGACGAAAAAAAAAACAAATCAAAATATCAACATGGCGACCATTAAAGTATAAAATATTGTTTCCTGTTGTTTAATTGCTTCAATCACTATATATACACACGTATTTTGGCAACAGCCAACACCTTTTTTTGTGTATTAACAATAAATTTAATCTAATATTTTAAAAGTTGAACAACACAAGCGACCAAGAACATAAAGAAACAAAATCGCGGAGACAAACTAGATTTGTTTTTGCATTTTAGGCTCGAGGTGTACAAAACTTAGAAAACTATCAATAACTTAACACCCGTAGCAAAACAAATGTTGCTCATGTTATATGGTGTATTGTGGCGAGTAACAACACATCAACACACGGCATTACAACAGACCGACGTTGTTAACAAGAGACGCCATTTATGCCATTACCATGAACGGCAAATAACATGAGTTCTGAAGATCTCTAACACATCACAGATGCGAGTAACGAAAAGGAATGAATGAGTTACCTTAGCATAGTCGTTGTTATTATTGTTTTTGTTGTTGTTATTGTTGTTCAATACCAAAAATGCCTGATACTCTAACTAAACTCATAAATGTTTGTCTAATGAATTTCAATACATTTCAAGATGACATCTATGACATGTTGTAGAAATAGTAGTTACCAACTCCAAGATTATAGCTTGAAGACTATAGGGCGACTAACTTGTTAAACAGAACTTACGTTGTATAGTGTGTATGTACGTGTACATGAATATATGCATACACGCGTATGCCATTCAATATCAATTGGTTCTGCTCAATTTCAATTCTAAAACGACTGCTATTCTGTACGCTCTATTACCAGTGTACTGCCTAGATGCTCTTCACCGGAGTTACTGTTGTGGTTGTTGTTGTTACAGCATTACTGGCTAATCTTATTTTACGTATTTGAAAAATTAAAATTGAAACTCCCACATCTCTTTCTTTTTTGCCAAGGAGTTCCATAAGCGCGGCAACAACAAATTGTTAATGATCTTTAAGTTGTTCGATATCTGTTTGCATGTATGTGCTTATACGTTAGAGCACAAATATGTGTTGCTTGTTGTTTGATTCTATTGTTGAAAGACTTTTTGCATTTTGTGGTTGTGAGGCAAAAAAGTGTCAATTTGATAAATGTTTTTTATGACGATTTACTAACAAAATGTTTTTCTGTTACGAGTGTTAGCAGTTATTTAAAATGCTAATGGCTAACGTCTTGGCATGTGTGTATGTGTGTGTGTCCATTCCTGCCAAGGAAGGATTATAAATCGATTTGTGTCATTTTTCTAAAATAATCGGCCCCAGGGTTGAGTATATTTGGTAAAAAACACATAAGGGAAAGAAAGGAAAGAAAATTAATATATGACGAAAGGTTGGCACTTTTTCCCCGAAACGATTCTAGCTATGAGGCGTTTCGAGACATAAAAATAATAAAAATAGAAATAAATAAAATGAGAAAAGAAAAATAAAAACTCCACATATTCTGAAACTTTCATATCACACTTATTTAACACATCCCGATGAATTTTCGTTTAGCTTCCATTACAACAATATGCGCAAAACAAGTCTTTAGGAAATAGCGCTATTTTAAATGTCTAGAATATGATATATGTTAAATGGACTATTTGTCGTTCTGGGGTCTAAATTTAAATACTCTATTGTACAAGGGTGGGTGTGGTACATATCCATTTTTATTTAATACTGTGGAAATTGTTATTGTGCGTCTGTTTTTGTCTATAAGTAGGGCGCAAAAAATCCAGGAAACAAAGGAGCTTTCAATTCATTACACTGCAAACGTGCCCTTCGACCGATTTGTCTCATTTTTAATACAAGCCTACATGCAATGAACTTCTATTGTTTCTGTCAAATTCGAAGCTGATATTTTCATTTTTGCGGCAAGGAGAATATGTACCACAGACAGACGGACTGACGGACAGAATATATGTAGTCTATAGGGAAATCTTTGAAGTTTTCTTCTCATAAAATGTTCATATGACCTCCTCCTCCGGTGGTGGATATGAAAGGTATATGATGTGCATTTATGGATTTGATTCAAAAGGCAAAACCGAGATTTATTTCTCGCTTTAGCGTAACATATGTAATAAAAGAGTTTGAGTGATTGTGTGAATAACTTATCATTGCTGTTACTATATTTTCATCATATTTCAAGCTTATTTATAGTTTAGTTTAAGGAAGATTTAAAGAACAAGTATCTCATTATTTGTTTACTAAGCATTCTTATCGGTTCTTATATAAAAAGATGGAAGAACTAACGTATCTTGCAGATGTTAAATGATTTGACATTTCAAAGTTTTGTTACTATTACAGCAACAATATTGTGAGATCAAAAAATGCGTTTATTACGTACACAGGGTTCAGCTTTAAAAAATCTTATTGACAATGAAGTGATTACTAATGTTGTATAATGATCTACTTTGACTCTTGTTAGAGATTTAGCGGTAATAAAATAAGAAAAATAACATAAAAAAAGAATACAAAATTCGCTATAAACTATAATTCTTGATGTTAAATTTTTGTTGGCGCACGTGCTAAACTTTCACAAAGTATTCTTACCGCAATAGACATTCGGTGTCATTTGGTTAAAGAGCTACTGTAAATTTCAGGCAAGAGTTCTGTTTATGAATGCATGTATACGAATAAATTCGTGTACATATGTCCGCGATTTAAACATTAAATCTTTGTGCTACAGAAAAATACATAAATATTTTTATATAAAATTTCTCTTAATAAAACGTTAGATAGGCATATAAATCAATTCGTTTGCGGGAAAAAAAAGTAAACATACAATCGAGACCAAACGTATAGATGCACGTAGCTATAAAGTAAATCGAGACATTTTACCCTTAAGCACTTTTTAGATCAGATTTCTTAGCTGCGAAATAAATAAAAAGAAAAAGCAAAAAGTGTAAAATGTAAAGAATTTACAGATTGTGGCAGTTGGTAAGTTATGTGATGCGATTTGCAAAAAAAAAGAAAAACAAAGAGAGAGAGAGAGAGAGAGAGATAATGAGAGAAAGAGAGAGATAGAGAGGTGGAAAAATAGATGCCAATATATATATATATAAGTGTTTAAGATGTAGTCATACAAATTTACTATTTGAAATGTTTTAATAATTTGCATCCTGTTAGAAAGCCTCCCGAAACAAAGAAAAACAACAACAGCAGTCGGCATTGGAGTACAATTTCATAGGCAGTAAACTGATGATGATAACAGTAGCCCATAAAGTAGTTATAACCGAGTTGTAAGCTAATGCTTAGGCGGATAGGCAGGCAGGCAGGAAGGCAGGCAGGCAGGCAGGCAAGCAAGCAGGCAGGCTTCTATTACTACAATAACCTCTGCGCAACAACAATTATAGCTCTACTGAAAATGCTGTTGGCATTATTGTACTTTTCTCCTTTTGTTTCATCTTCTTCCTCTGTGCGAATTGTGCAGCGCTATAGCAATACGGTAATGCAGAACTGCAGCGTAGCATGGCATCGCTTCCATTCAAACCATTTTGTGAGTAACAACACTTTATAAGTAATGATTACAAGATGATTTAAGATAAGGCATTGTTGGTGTTAGTTGTTGCTTCTGCTTACAACTTTTTACAGTACTGAGACGAATGGTCTCTTAGTTAAATGAATGTATGGACGGACGAATGGACGGACGGACGGATGCACAAACCAAACGCCTTCGCCTTTGATTTTCTCGTATTGGTTTCTATATATAAATATATTTATAAGAAAAGTATAGAGAGACTTCGGTCATGGGGGGGGGGGGGGGGG
>KK351018.1:1388598-1541781 GCA_000671755.1 Glossina brevipalpis
GGGGGGAGTTACTGTGTTACTATTTACAAGTTTGTACATAATTTAAAGTTGGTTTGCTTTGCTTTCCTCAACTGCTGAACTGTAGTTTAAAATTTCATCTAAACGCATATTTCTGTTATATGTTATAGATTTTTTTCTTCTTTGATGCTTGACTTGGTTGCAATCAGTAAACTTAGTTTTGATATTAGTCGAGTTGTAAAGTTTTGTGTGGGAACAGGTTGATTTTAAGTTTTAAGCTCGTCTCTCTTTACTCTGTCCGCTGGTGTAGAAGATGGTTGGTTATCTTTTCTAATCTTGCAGGACAACAGAAGCATTTCACTGTTTTCCTTGTATTTATTTTCAAATACATTTACACGAAATGTAACAACATATTATCTTATCTTAGCTATTATTTCTTGTTTGTTTATAATTTTTTCGAAAATTTCATTTAAATGCAAAAAAAGATTGAACGTAATGGCTCTCATGGGAAAATTTCTTAAATAAAAGGAAGAGGATTTATGAAATGTTAAGGTCAAGTGTTGAAATATACAGAAAATAAAGTAAAATTTCCATTTAGTTTCAGTAAAGAATAAAAAAATTATATACGAATAACAAGGAAACTTCCAAAACCTGCCACATGCTTTTTTTTTTCTTTTTCTTTTTTTTTTTTTTAAATATGATCAATCATTCAGCCAGGAGGCAGAAATTCTCGTATACGTGTAACACGACGATCAGTGGTGGTCAGGAAGAATGTATAATAAAAAATACCATGGGAGCATAAGTAAGAGCTCTGGTACAATTTTAAGAGAATAGTAGCATACGGCCTTTCGGCGGGGCGTGTTAACTTAAATCGATCACACCATTGAGTCATGGTTTAAAGAGTAGTGCGCCTTCCTGTTTAAACAACGTCAATGTTGACGCATAGACCATCAATTCTAGATTATCCATCCATCTATCCATAGTAAGGCTTGAATCAGCAGCAGATTGTATCCTTGTCGTAGAGAGGTCATCAACGGGTTTCCTTTTTGTTCTTTAAGAAATACACATACATAATTTGCACAAAGTGAACTTTAAGAGATTTGTTGCAGTATATGATAAACTTTGCATTCCTGTGAATTTCTGTTACTTCGAAACGATTAATGCAATTGTGAGAGACTTATGCGTCTAATCATCTCTTGCCGTAGAGATTTTTCTCTATTCCCTCGCAATTCATTTGAAATTACTTTAATTATATACTTATGTCAGCGTATTTTTTCTCATAATTAATTTTCTCTTAAACAACATTAATTAAATTTAAAGTATCATCATTCATTTCGGACTGTAGCGGACTGTGTCAATTAAAGAGGAAAAAATTCCAGTGGAAATATTGCAGAATAAGCCATAAAAAATTATATATGCCCACATGCGGCACTTGACTTCTGCTACCGCGAAGATTGGCGGTAATGTTTAATGAAAAACAACAAAGCAAAAATGATTGAAGTAAGAGACACACACGCTGTGTTAATGATTTACGCCTGCATTATTCATTAGGAAAAATACCATAATTAAATACGTACACACACACACAATCCGAGACCATTAATTACATTTTTTTCTGTGCCAAAAAGTCTGTCGGCTTTATGTTGCAAATTCGGCCAAAACCACCATCACCCCATCACCTCCGCCACGGTCACGCCACCGCCGCTGCCGTCGCCATCACTGTTCTCATAAGAAACATAGGCTAATAAACACTTAGATAAGTTCGATGTTGGTGCGCTAAACTATCCGTGTGATAAATTACATGACTGCATAGTTTCGCTAATATGCAAATTTAATGAGTAAATCACAGCAAAGTTAATAAAGTAGAAAAGTGGAAAAAGAAAAACTGGAAAATTCTTTTACATTTATTAGCTTGGCAGGAGGGCGTTCACGAACAGACTATTGATTAGGCATAAACGAAAGAATACTTCACATTTGTTATATATAAATATATATATATATGAACATATTTAAGGTGTTGTCTGTTTGTTTTGGTTTTTAATTTAAAATAAAAGAAAATGTTTTGGTCTTGATTTTCTGAATATTGGCTCAAAGTTAATTTGTAAATTATGTTAATTGAAAAAAAATAATTATTTCCAATTATCTCCAAAGGAGGCTGTTCCTAATATTTAAAGGTTTTATTAATAACGAACGGCAGAATTTTTGATAGAAAACGCTTGGCGTACAGTATGTTAAAATTGAAGTATTTTAATACGTTATAGTCGGAAAAAGCCAACTATCCAATATCCTACACCGTTTTACTTAATACAATCCTTCAATTTCATTTATTTTTGTGGAAAGACAAATTATACTTTGTATCTATGTTAAGATACATTTATCTCAGGCGAGATCCTGAAGCATGGAGCTGATATGGTTTCAATTTGGCAAATTTATTTAATCGATTCAGAAATGGAATTTCTACAGCAAGCTACCTGAGAAGAGAAAAAGTAAACGACCATTGATTGGAATGGTAGCAAATATATAATTTATTAAACTTTGCAACAAGTGTGTTTTAAAACATATTAAAATTTGTCAAGAAATACATAATTTGTTTGCACATTTAATAAAAGTAGAGAAAAAAGAAGAACTAAAATGATCCACAGAATAGTTTTAAAAGATAAAATGACAATAAATTTCGGGAAAGCTTGAAATTTAAGATTTTAAAATTTTGTAAAATGTAAAATTGTCTTGAAAATGCTTTCACTTTGTATCCAATAGCAATTACTTTCTTTTAATAATCGGAGTTTTTCAAAAAAGTTATCCATTAATTATTTAACATTTGATGCTGAAAAATATTTAATTTAACTTCAAAATAAAAAAAATGCTATAAATTATAAATTTTGCTTAAAGCTATTGTTAATCTATATATATATATATGAGCACAAGTGTAACTAACTCTCTTCACAATTTTTGTAGTTTTTTTTTTTTTACTTTTTTAACATACGTCCAAAAATTAATGCCGACCGCCAAGTGCTATGACACATCACATAAATAATTGAAATTAATGCAATGAAAAAAAGAAAAAATGTTTTCATTGATTTGGTTCGAAAATTTCTGATATTATGCATCTCGGACGAAGTGACACTTACTGCTGCTTGCTAGACATGGCCCCTAACTAACCATTAGTCTCGCTACCTTTACCTATGCAGCACACTCTATGCAATCATCGTTGTCGTGATCATCGTTATCATGTGTCTCAAATTAATTTTTTTATCGTTTTCCTTTTCTTCTATGTGTGCATTGATCTCGATCGGTGTAAATTATAATAATCAATTTTATTTACTGACCGACTTTAGCTCGAGGACTTTTGACATTTATTTCAATGACCATAAAACTGTGATACGACATTTACTAAATCCGTAGCAACCAAGCAAACGTTGCGCATTTATGATGATGCTGATGCTGATATTAATGAATGTATGGACAGCAACTCTTTGCAGCGCTACTTGCACTAATCAATGCTGGTGCACTGATTACAACTACCGACCGTAGCCATAAAGTAAAATTTATTTTGAAATTTGACTTCAAGTACTTTTTCGTAGAAGTGCTTCGTTTTGTTTACAAAATTTCTAGCCCCTTAACATTCACAGAATTGTTATATAATGAAAGCTCACAGATTGCACTCCCTTTTCCACTACCGATAGTGATTTGAAATTATTTCTATTCATTAAGGTTTTTTCTTAAATGACGAAAACGTATTTTCCATCTCTAAAATGATTAAAAATTTTAGTGAATACTGAAAAAATTGTTTAAAAAACTAAGTGACGTGGACCAATAAAAGTTATATGGTGTGGCAAGGTATATACATATAAAAGTAGCCAGATTGTACGAAATTTTTAATGTAGACTTTGAGTTTACACTCAATTCTTCTAATAATTTTTCATTTGGTAAACAGCAGGATTTGATATAATCCTTCCTCTTTGTAACCGTTTCTGAATAACTTTGTATCTCACTTTCTCTCCCACTCTCTACTTCGCCCTTTTAAAATATTAATTGGCAGGAAAGTGAGGTAAAACGACAGCACTGAACTTCGAATTAAGGTGATATAGCCTAGTCTCTTTGCTTTACCTTCCGATACAAGCAAGTTATAGATATTTGTTTATTTTTTCATTATTTTCATTATTATTATTAATTATTTAAATTTATAAAAAATGGAATGAACATTGCTGCTCTCTCCAATCTCTAATGTCTAATCCTTAATAAAGTTAAATATTTTATCGATCTTTTGTCCATAGGGTTTGAAGTTCCGAATGTGAATCTTCGAATTGTGGAAAGATTTTCGCGTTCACAAAGAATATGTTTAATTTCATGATTTTGTTCGCAACTGCAAATTGGAGAAGTAGATTTCTTAAGGATCTATTGGTGATTTGCAATAGCATGGCCGAGGGGAATTGTCGTAAATATTTTGTCCTTTGTTGACAATTTTTTTCGTTAATCCTCTCTTTTATTTTAATAGTTAACTTGTAATTATAGGCTTATAGGTTTAAAAAAAACTGCGTAGTCTATAGCTACAAGACTTATTACAAACCACTTATAATAAAGGATCAATAGAATGTATAACAGTATACAGCGGTATGCGACATCAACCCAATGTATTATTTGACAAGTCAACCACAATAGTGGCGATGTGACATGAAATAGATTAGTGGTCCTACGAACTTATTGCGTGATGTGTTTTATAAAGACGGTAGTCAAATATGAACAATACAAACATCTGATATTATAAAGCATTTCGCAATTGCAACCATTCCCAGATATACTGTTTTTCATACTGTTTTTATCGAAACATGTTTTACTCAAATAAGTGTTGAGTTTTGCTGTCATTTTTATCTGGCCACAATCTTGGTACTATACTACGTAATGTTCACACGGCTTTGTCATCCCCATATATGCTACGAGATTTACAGTTTAAGTCTGATACAATCGCGACAGTAGAGTTTCTGAATTATTTAAGAATAGACAAGAACCCAATAAGTGGAGAACTACAAAAACAAATACAGCAAATATTTTTGTCAATATATTGTTGACGAGTCACAAACGTTATCTAATTAATTTTGAAGTTTTGAATGTTATAAACATATTTATACACGATTCAAGTCATAGGGCGATAAACCAATAGAGTTTCCTTTCAAATTGTATTCTTCTTCTTTATTACCATAAATTCGAATTCGGCATAACAAACTTAAATGGTTGTCCAAAAAATTTCAAAAATGTCTTCTTAGTGGCTGAACGAAACATAAAGCAGTGAGTGAACTGAAACAGCTTAGAGTCACCGAATGCAATCACAAATCAAATCAAATGATTCAACGGAGATATACGTATATATATATATATGTATACGGATTCATATTTGACTTTGCCTACAAAAAAGAAGAATGCCTTACTATGGCTATTTGAGTGGCATGTACAAAGTGTAAGTGTCAATTTAAGTTCATGTTTGACTAAATAAAGAAGAAACGTGTTCATGGGTAAACTCATCAATTATTTTCTGCAATAATTTCAATTATTACTTTGGGGTTTTGCTAATGTTATTGTGCTGTTGTAATATTTCAGCATAAAACAACAATGAAAAATTTTTCACTAATTAATAAAAAAACAAAAGACACATAAAATCATGTTTTGACTAAAAAGAATAGGGAATAAAAAAAACCAGTAAAGCAATGTCAGATCGATTGATAAAAGTCAGAAAATGGTAATTCCAGAAAAAAGAAAGAAATAAATAAAATATGTATTCATAAAAAAATTCTTAAAAATCCAAAAAGTTACATGAATGACAGTTATGATGCGCATACAACATATGCATGCATAAGCGACAAATGGAAGAAAATAAACACAAAAAATTTTTATGTTTGTTTTTGGCAGTAACTAATGACGAGAAAAATTGCTCTCTGCCCAAGTCGGTGTAAAAGGCCGTTTGGAAGCTAAACCGTGCGCACATGTGTTATTTGCTTACTGGGGGACATAAGGTGAGTAGTGCAACACGACCACAGTAAGCAAACAAACGGACAAATGTATACGCATTCGGTTATTAACGACTTGTTGTTTGACTGTTGTTAGACTTGCCTTAGCGAAGAATATAAACATTTTATGCGTTTAATTGACCATGAAGATGTAGCAATTGGTCATGAGAGACGCTAAAAACTATACAAATTTTGTAGCTTAAAAAACATTTAGCTAAATAAGAGAACTAATGAAAAAGAAAATGAAAAAAAGAAAAGAAAATACAAAACCAAATGAGACCGTAGTTTAGAAACTGAAATTTCAGAGACATTTGCTACCGAAAACCAAAAATCATTTAATGCTACGATGATGTTGGACTTAGCGTCATCACTTATATAGATCTATGTCCCCGGTGAGTTGTTGTCTTTGATAACTATAATGCTGTTGATGATGACATGATATAAGTTCTCAAGCCGTCCATTCATCGGTACATACCTTCGCTAATATGTGTGTAAGCAATATATTTAAGGCATGACATCAAAAATTTATCCAAAAAATCTACCAAAAACCAAATTAAAAAAAAAAGATGAAAAAAGACCTACAACAACGGTAATAACAGCAAAAATAATAAGTTGCGTTTGTAGCTCATTAAGAGTGATCATCTGTCAGTTTCGAATCGGTTCGATGGTTGTTTGTTCGGTCAACGTATAAAGAGTAGAGTAGAATAGTTGCCATGTTTTGTTTCTTTTCAGTATTGCCTTCTCGTTGTATTGATTGCTGTTGTTGCTGGTTTTCTTCGCTTTTTTTGCTTTTTCACTAGGAGCCGCTCAATGATGCGTACCATGATTTTTGCGTAATTGTCTTTTTCACAGATATGTTGTTTGTTGTCTTTTTTTCCTTGCGTATGTGTGCAGACTGTTTTCGGTATAAATTTCAAATTTAATGAGTTTCATTCAACGACTACAACAAAACGACGAAACTGTTTTTATTAAAACAGACAACAAACAAACATTCTTTAGTGTAAATTTACACAATGTTCAGTTAGTCAAGATGAGTCTGACTGGTTGATAGCTTGATGCTCATGCTTGCTCATGATGTTCATTGACACAGAAATAATCAAACAGCTGCCTGCTTAAAATGTTGCGTTGCTTTGTTACTTCATTTTTTTTGTTATGGACGCCTTCGGAAGGTTTGTTAACGTAATCATACGGTATGAAGCAGTCATTGAAAGATATTCGTAAGAGTTTTTATCAATTTTCTTAGACACCTATGTTTCAAATGGAAATCCAAGTACTTCTGGTTGATTTGCGATTTAGTAGACTTTACGTTTCAAATCAGGTAATTAAAAAAGAGGTGTTGGTTTCTAATGAGAAGTATCAGTCTATTCGTTTAGAGCTGAAGTAATATATCTTTTTCCTTTTTTTTCTTGCTTCTTCTCTAAAAGATGCATTGTTATTGTAAGGAAACCATGGAAGTTTTCCTTCTAAAATAGAATTTTTTTTTTTATTTGAAATTATTTTGCAAAACGGGAAAAATTAATGAATGAGTGAATTGAAAACAGCAGGTGATTTATGGATAAAAACAATAATCAGAATTTATTTTGACAATCGACCGGTTGCCAAATTCAAATGCAATACATCGGTTTGTTAGATTTACGAAAGTCGATAAGTTTTATTATTTTTCGACAACGTAATCCGTAATAGACTTAAAAGATTCATTTGTTGCTAGCACTTAGTTCTGCATGCATTGAATGCCCTAGATGAGAGGAATAGGCTTTAAATCAAATCCAAAATAAAAATCAAATAGTTTCAGTAAAAAAAAAAAAAAAAAAAATTACTATTACTAAAAGCTTTTGGAAATACGAAAAAAAAAAACAGGTTAACATATCCAGCAAATTGAGCTTAATATTAATGCAGGTATGTTTTGAACAAAATATCATTGAATTGTTCATCACGACTGCTAGTCTCGATTTCACTAACAGAACCATTCCAGATGAAGCTCAGGTTTGTCTATCGGTCTTCGTCAATATGGAAAATTATTGCTATTGAAGCGAGAAGAACCGACAAGTGTTTCATTAGGTGCCATTGTATTAAAAAAAAATAATCATTAAAAACCGACTACGGTCATGAAAACATGTGGATCCCACAGTATGGTGCTACGTATCACACAGCTGATGCTACGTTTGATTTGCTGAGGGAGAAGTTTGGAGACCTGAATCATTTCTGGACCTGGATTTCTGGAATTAACACCCATGGATTCCTCCTTTGTGCTTACGTCAAAGCCCAGGTCAATGGAGGCAAACCATATTCTTTGGTGCATTTGGAAGTGAGTATTAATAAGGCTATCGCAAAGATTACGTGTGTGCATCAGTATCTTCCAACTCGTACCGGAAATTTCAACGATATATTGTTTAAAATACAACTGCAATGTCTAGGCTTCAAAATAAAGAACAATTTTCTTTGGTGCACTGAACTGTTTTTCTTATTTTTTTTTAATTTTAAGAAGTATCAGACTTAATGAAAGATCTTATAGTAAACACAATTCTGGACAAGTAAATAGCACAAATTAAATTAAATATAATTTTTAGGTTTGAATGCATTTTATGTTAAATTAGTATTTGTGTTAGAAGCGTTAGCGAGTAAAGAAAACTTGCACTAGTCGGAAATGTTATGCTTTTCTTTGTATTGTATGCACTTGATTTTTGAGTACCATTCCGCGATTCGGTCTAGGTCAGTTGATTTCTGTTTCGATGTTCGGTAGTACTTTCTTCCAAAAAGACGTTGAGATTGATAAATGCAACAGAAGAAATCTTAATTTTGCTCATTAACATGTACCCGACGCACTTCTCAAACAAATTAATAAAATAGAAAAAACCATTACCTTCTGGTGATGCATGAAGATATGAAAATGTTTATCAATTTTTCCCAATAAGGTACTAAATAGACCCGGATTAGCTGAATTTTAGCAGAAAAATAATTTATATTACGGTCTAGAAAAGGTTTGCTCTAAACCATTATTATATATTTCTTTACTACGCAATTGATCTCGGCATTTGGAATGTCGACAAAAATATTATTACGCCACAAGTATGATAAATAAAGATCGTTTTAATTGCACATAAGCATACTTGTTAAATAAGTACGTTTTCTAGTAGCTTTGCAGTAGCAATACGAGAATCATGAGGTACAAAACTTATATATGTAGTCGCTTGGTAGATGTCAAGCAAAAAGAATGATGTCATTTTCAAGTTAATGAAGGCCTTCCAAGAAAATTGTTTTATGATAAATTATTATGCCCTAGAGCCACATAAATGTACCCATGTACCCATGTACCCACCAACAATGATTTAAATTCGCAAAGTTAAACATCATACAACGCGCGTGACCGATTTTTTTTTCTTTTTCTCGAAATTTTATTTATGAAGTTTTTTTTCTTCAGCTTCGAGTTGAACCTGTTCGCGATTAACATAGCATAGCAACAGAAACTGTGTGTTCTTAACAAAAAACTCTCATTAAAATCATAGAAAATGTTTTTGTTATAGTCGAAGCATCAACAAAAACAATAATAAAATGTAACAATAACTGTCAAATTTACAGCCTTATTTAACATAAATTATGGAAATTTTTTCTTACTGAATTCATTTTTTGTTGTTTTGTCTTAAATTTTACAAAAGAAAAACTCAACTGAAGCCCTTACATAAATCTATTTACGAATGCAAAAATTCAAACAAGACTCATACAAAAAAAAAAAGAAGCATTAAACGCACACATCTATACTCGTGCCTACATGTAAACTGACTTGTTAACAAGAAACTGAAATGTTTTGGTCAAAAACAGTAGCTTACTACTAAAGCCATTCAGTCAGCCAGCGGTAAGAAAAGGTGAGTTTTTGTAAAAACACTAGAAAAACGCTTTATGCAACGACTTTTGCTCTGCCTGATTTTGTTGTACAGGTCATGACAGAGATTCTTAATCGGACACCAATATGATCCATTGCTAAGTACTTTTGCACTTTTTGAGTCCGAATTAGTTCTAATAGTGTTTTATAGAATGAATAGATAATTCAGCCATTTCAGCCGATAATAACGTATGTAGGGAGAATTTTCAATTTTTCCAAACTCAACTTATCTACGTTCGAATTTATTGGACAACAGTTGACTATTTGTTTTCAAGACGTTCTAAGTCCTTCTTCAGCCATTTGATTTTATGAAATCGTCAACGAACTAAATCCCCCGATAGTGTTACCAATAAGGAACGATTGAGGCATTCTGAGTTATGATGCAGTTGTGCTACAGATTTTTATGAGGACCTTAGTTAAGCATACATCTGTGTTTCACCAACTCTTCTTAAACATCCATACGACTATAATAAGTATTGTATATGCAAATGCCAGTCAGATGGGAGCACACTTTTTTTCTGTTTCTGTTTCTTTTTTTTCTTTACTTTTATTGAATTCGTTGTGTTGATCGTTTTCATCTTCGTTCCTCGCAACACATTGATACAAGTGGCCAAAGGAGCAGCTACTGAAAAAACAATAACAACGTCAACGAAACTGAAAAAAGAAAAAAAAATAAAAAACAGTAAAAACATTTATTGCCGACTTTAAATTTTAATATCACTGCTGGGCTAAAGTAGACAGTTTATGCTATAGTGGCCAACGCCTTCAAAGCAAATCGGCAAATATGACAGATGCTGACTAAGTCTGTCTCAAAAGCTCTTTTCTGATCCAGAGATTCTAGACTATCACTCCTTTTATTGCCGTTGACCATCAGTCTATTGCCTTGCAGTTATTATATATCATATGTTACGTATCCATTAATCTCTATTTTATATACCTGTTGACTGTTAATCACTACCTGTTAAACACTACCTGTTAACCACTACATGTAAACCACTACCTGATAACCGGTACCTGTTACCGATTATTTGTTAGTTGCTGGCAACGAGCTTTCATTCTTGCATAACATACGGTGTTCAAAGTTCGGTTTAACAGATTCTTTATTATGTTTTATGTTTCCTTTGAAGTTAAGCCACTAGAGCATCTAGTATTCATTAACGTTGTACCGCGTCTTTCTGTCTTTAGTTTAGATTGAATGAATATGACTTTTTCTGTATACACTATATTTGTTAAGAGTCAGTGGCCGCCGTGCATGTACATGAATGCAAGTGCCTGAGATGCACTTAACTGTCCAATATTTCATGTTTTTATGAAGCATTTACCTCGTTTTGTTGTTTGTTTCTTTTTTATATTTGAACATGTTTTAGTAAAGAGTTTTTATTTTTTTTTTATTTTCATATAGTGTGGTCAGTTGCATCGTGTTCGGATTCATCCACTCTAAAAGGCCTGACGACTGAATCTTTTTCTATAAAATGCATACACATTAGAGCGCATATACAGATGCTTGCAACTTGCTCCTATTGCCCGGGCAAATAGCGGCAATAGCAGTAAGCAGTACAACGACAACTATTAAGCACTTGTGTTTTTTTTAAAACGTTTCACAAATCGCCACAGTACTATCAGCTAAAGGAGTCTCTTCAAACCACCCTTCGGATAGCATTCGGTCTTAAAGTCCTCCGCACTGCATCATTGTTGTCGTCGTCATCATCATAATTGTAATCAAACTGTGCTGTTTGTTGCTTTTATTAGTCTATTGTTTCCTTATTATCGTTGTTTAAAACTTTTTATTCCATTTCATGTTAATGTTGTTTTTGTTATAGTTGTTCAATGAACAATAACATTAGCCAAGTGCATGTTAGTCTTTTGCCCATGGTAGCCGCATCGTCTGCGTATGTGTGTACAGCATGTGCCACTGCACAACAATGAGAACAGCAACAAAAACAGCGATATAAAAGCATTACTTGAAACGTTTTTTTTTTCTTTTTTTGCCTTCGTGTTGCATTTGTTGGGTTTTTTTTTAGTTTGGGTTTATTATTATTATTGTTGTTGTTGCCGTTGTTGCTATTGTTTATTTGTTTGTTTTTTCAACACACACGTGCTGTTCGCATCTTGTATGCAGCTTGCATTTACTTTTGTTGCTTTGCTCCTTCTACGGGGCGCTGTTATTCATTATTATGGTAAACATCGCTACACACCGCATCGCAACGCTATTACCATTATCATCTGCGAGTAGTTTCAGTTTAGCAAATTTGTGCATAAAAATCACTTTTTTTGTTTTTTGTTTATTCTATTTGTTCCTCTTTCTTTCATTTCAATGCTCGAACAATGAATTTCACTTGTTTTGTATGTGCGTCAAAAACATGTTTTCTACGGTCGTCACTCCGTTGGTCATTACGGTCATACGGTGTTGGCGTATTCGTGTATTAAGACTGAAATAGCAGCAGCAGCAGCAGCAACAACGACAATAGCAAGTGTTTGCTAACTGACTTATTAATGCTGGCTGATCCACTTTTTGACAAGAGAAGAATTATCTTAAATTAGGAATTCATTCAAGTGAAATTTTGTATAAATTTATGGCCAACGAAATGAATTGTTTATGTCTGCCTGTCTTCTGACTATATTTGCTTGTTTACTTTACCTTAAATCTAACAGTTTTCTAGGACAATTCTGCGAACAATTGTAAGATAGAGTTGTGGGCTGATAAACAAATATATATTTATGCATATATTGCGCCCGGGAGCATGATGTTTTTTGTTTTCTTTACAGGCATAGACTTATGACTTGCAGAAGAAATGGATTTTTTTACTCGTTTTAATTTTTTATTTTTTCATTTTCAAAATAACTAAAACTGTCTTTGCTGATCTTATATGAGAAATTATTTGTAAAAACGTTTCCCTTTTATTCTCCATATCCACTTGAACTAGGAAATATGAGGTGGTGTGCATTTTACTTTAGCTAACTTCGAAATTGTAATTTATATGAGGTGTGTGAAGGCTTGACTGAATTTATTTGTTATCAATGCATAATTTTCATATTTGTATTCGAAAATATAATTCTGTTGAACCCAAGGGGGAACTTTTTGTATTTTTTAAATTTTCGCACGAAAATTACATTTTGATCTTTAGTGATGAAAACATGCTTTTGTTTTAGTAACTGCTAAGCCGTTTATCAAATCTTTGATGTTTGATTCAATCATATCGTGATTAGATTTTTTATTCTCTCTTTTTTGTGTATTAGTAATAACAACAGTTTAATAATCCATTCCTAAGATTCCAAATCTAATCGTTTTGAGAATTAATGATTAATGCTGAAGAAGTAGTAAAATTTTTAGAATAATTTTGACTTTTAGAACTGCTGTTCACAACTTTTTTAAAGCGATATGCATCTTAGCTGTTTAATCATGATTATGATAAGAGTAACAAATGTGCGTTTTCGTTACATGAAAGTATGATTGCGTAAGTTTTAGAGCGTTGTTATAGCATAAATTTATTAAGTTATCGCACCTGTCAATTCCACTCATGATAGACATATTTTTAATTGCGTTTTTACGAGACACCAGAAAAAAAAAACAATTTTATTTCTAAAGCGATACAAGCAATAAATTGTATATGAAACTTTGTCTTCGATACTTCAAAGTAGTTCAAGAAATATGGCCAAAAGCGTAAGCCGCTTATCACATGGAGTTATAATTCAATTTTTTTTTTTTTCACATTTACAAATGGTTCGAAGGAAAGAAATTGTAAGATCGCTTAAACCGAATTTTGAGTTACTCACCTATGAGCACATCTATTAGTTTCTTTTGCTATGTTGTTTTTCATGTTCTTTTCTTCCTTTTTTTTATGTTGAAAGGAAGCCTTAATGATAACGTAACTTATGCAAGCGGAATATAAAATAGAACAGAACTATTCATTTATAAATATTAGTTATAATATTAGTTAGTAATCGTTACATCATAACATTTAAAATACCATAAGCTATAAAATATCCGAAGGGCATATCATATAAAAGGTAAAGTAAATTACGTTAAAAATAACACTAAATTCTGTTCAATTCAGTTGTTTCGTAATTGAAAATATTTCTATAGACGAGGGCTTTGAACTTAAACTTGCCGGACTAAGCAAACAAATTAATATTTTGATATCAATTTCTCACCTAAACCTGGTTGTTTTCATTTAGAAGAACAACTAAAGACCAGAGCTAATATCAACAGGTATATGTATTGCAACATCAATTGTTTCAAAGTTAAATTTTAAAAAGAATGATAACGATTTACAGGTGATTACAATACGAAATCGATTAATGATCAAGGAGCATAATGTTCTTAGAGCTATACAATGCTATATTAAAAGTTATTCATTGCGTTACGTTCAGAAAAGGCAGATACAGTAGTTATTGAATATCTACGTAAAGTTGATGCAAGTTTGTCGCTTGCTTTGATAAACTGTTAGTTAATCATTTAAAAATTAATGGAGCTTATTGTATAAAATTTTATTGTTCAGAAAATAAAAGAGCAAACAGAAGCAATGGCAATAAAAATGCAAAAATTCAAATCACTATTTATCACTAAATTGAAAAGAAACATTAAGCGATTGCGTTACAGAATTGATTTTTTTGAAAGCAATTATTACGAATTTCGTTAGTGAGTCGTAAAATTGTGAATTACGGTCAATGTGGTAATTATTTCAAAATTTGCGTGATATGTCGAATAAAGTAAAGAAGCATACATTTGACAATTTAATGTTAGTTAAATGAAACTCGATTCGATTAATGTGGACAATATTAATGCTTTCCTGATCAGCACCAGTGAATATTGTTGTAGAAATAGAAAGAAAAGTAAAAAAGGAGCCATGAAGACGCTGACAGTTGTTCTAACGTTACCAAATGAGACACGAAGCGTTAATTTAAAAATTTCCTACATAATGTAGTGATTGAGGGCAAAATTGGTTGCATAAATGTTATACAGGTGTTATCAGGTAAGACAGAATTAAAAAAAGACAATAAAGATCAGTTAAAATACATGCCACCAAAAAAAAACTAGAACATCTTCTGTAAAGCTAACCTCTACGAAAGCAGATGAACGCATCGAATTAAGAAAGCAGTTCGTTAGGGAGGCAGGCAATTTTTTTGGACCGCTTATGAGAGAGCCGGAAATTTTACGGAAAAAAATTTGCTTCAGCTAATGATTTTTTTCAACTTATTCTAGAAGGTTCAAAGCATTTGTTAATCTAATAAAAAAAATTGATGTTTTGAAAAATTTACGTTAATCTACTGTCTTAAGGAAGCTCAAGCAGTTAAAAAGTTTTTAATACTGACCTGTCCTATTAAAGTATTAGATTAGATGTTTTTTCGTTGTGAAATTTATTCCTGCGACGTATTTTGTATGGTTGGATAGAGGCAGCGTTGGCTAAATCAGCTGTAATAGATGGTATGTAGAAAACAAAAAACCTAAAATGTATTGTTTGCTGTTGTTTGTGCACTGCGTGTTTGTGTTATATAATATTCTGATAAATACCGAAAGATTTATTTTTGTATTTTTTTGTTGTTTTTTTTTGTTACTTAATTGGCTTCAGCAACATACATGTACGTCTTGTTGTGAAGTTGGTTTTCTGATATTTACTTTTTCACCAGTTTATATATAACATATATATATATAAATATATATATATATATATATATATACGTATGTATGTATGTTTGATCTAATGGGATCCCTTGGGATATAATGTCCGTCGTCTTTTCAAGCGTTCGTGTTATTGACACAGTTTACTGTAACGCAATGTTACTGTAAAGAGCTTTAATTTATTTTAACTTTAGTTAAGGAAATCAACGTGCAGCGTTTTTGTTGTTGCTGTAACAGTTAACACATGTCCTAATGTTTTTATTTATTTGTATGTTAAATTTGTATTTTCTTTTTTTTTTAATTGGCTAAGGTGTTGACTTTGGCTAATTGTATTAATTAGTAACTAATAAAATATTTAACATGTTCATAATTCACGCTAATTAAAAATGGCTGTTCCGCTTTTTTTTGCGGAATTTATATTACAGTCTATATAAACATTATTTTTTTTTTTTGGGTTTATTGTGTTATTTGACATTTTAATTTATTTTAAATTATTTAAGTTTTCGAATTTTTATTTGAGTTTTATCGGATTTTTTGCAAATAAAATAAATGAAATAGAATTAAGAAAGAGGAATTTCAAGATAAAATAACCAAAATGATATAAAACATCTTTCGCAATATATCTAAAATATTCCTTAACGTGTTGATAGGATTATTAAAATTTTTAATTTTTTTCTCACTCGGATGAAACTATTGATTTGACTCGGAAGTGTAGTGATGAATCCGAGTTTCATTCATTGTCACCTATCGTATGAAAAGAACTTTTTTATTATGACGAAACAGCTTTAAAATTTGAAGGCATTTTGTTTTTAAGTTCATAACATCCACAAATCATATGGATTCGTTAATAATGGCTGTACTCATGTGTTATCCTACGAACTTATTGAGTGACATGTTTGAAAAGTGATTTAATTTTATTGAATCATGACCGGCAGTTGTCTAGAATAATTTTGAGAAAAATCATGTAGTCTACATTAACAAATGAACTTGTGTTAGATTGAAAATTGAAAATTTAAAAATTTTGAAATCATGAATGAAAATTTTATTGAATTGAAAAGGCAATTATACGCAATTTAAGCCTTTACAAAATAAAAAATATCGAAA
The DNA here is from genome assembly GCA_000671755.1 of Glossina brevipalpis. Classification (NCBI taxonomy): domain Eukaryota; kingdom Metazoa; phylum Arthropoda; class Insecta; order Diptera; family Glossinidae; genus Glossina; species Glossina brevipalpis. The sequence goes on from KK351018.1 coordinate 1,405,157, forward strand.
AAATATTTAGCACAAGCCATGCTTTCAATGCTTCGTATGTCGCTCTGCTACATGATAGTTGTGTTGGGCTTAAGTTGGATTTGTCTCTTTGGTATTGTTTCTCTTTCTTGCTTTAGTCAAGTACGTAATATCTGAATGACGATTCAACTTGAATCATAAATAAAAAAACGTGGATTTGTTTAAAAATTTAGTAATCGATGTTCATTTCGGTACATTTTTAAGCGTTTGCGTGCGTCTAGAATGATTTCCTTTCGAGAAGATGTGGTTGTTGCTCTTATTTCAAATTATGAATTTGACTTGAGTTGAAGAAGAGAAAGGTTGAAGACACAGTTAGTTGCTTGCGTTAGATGATGCTAATGAATGAACATTTTATTAACATACAAAACTTAGACTGTTCTTCTAGCTAAAAGTAACAATATTAACAAAGTTTACTGCTTGGTATTAAGAGATGCTGATGATGTTTTTTGATGACGATAATGAATCTTAATTGATTCAAGAAAATATGTGCCGCGTTTAAGATCAAAATCAAAATGCCGCCATAACAAAAATTGACAACTTTGCTGACATTGTGTTAATTATTGTATCGATGTTAAATGCGACGAGAACACTACAATCAACTATAACAACAACAATAACAACAACAATGACAACATAAACTGTTAATATTAGACAACAACATTAACGGAGAAAAAAAACAACTATTAACAAAACGCATTATAGTCAGAGTGTGTAAGTAACACAAGCTATTGCCAGCAGACAGACAAATGTATATATATATATATATATATATATATATATATATATATATATATATATATATATAAGACAATGCAAGCGTATGGCACTCAAATTGTTCCTTTCGCATATATATATATATATATATATGTGTGTATGTTTGTATGTATGTGTGTGTGTGTGTAGGTATATGTACATATATATGTGTTTGCTACAAAAGCGGCACATGTCAGTCAAAATCAAGTATAGAAAGAAATGCTGATGAAGATGATGATGGTGATGATTACAAGAGTAGCAAACAAAAAAGGCATTTAATTTCTTAAGTTTTATAAACATGGAAACAGATCTCATCATCATCATCAACGGACAATTAGAATTGACGCTTTACTGGCCGTACCACCCATTTTCATTTCTTGTTCGCGTTATGTGTAATAGTATGCCAAGTTGAGTAAAACTTTGTTTCTTTTTTTTTTTTCGTGCTATTACCGTTGCCACCACTACTTAACTTATTGACTTGACCGACGTGACCGTTCGCTGCATAAGCAACAGCGAAGAAGTAGAAAAAATTGTTTAGTTAATTTTTATCAATGTTGGGAAATCTCACCATATAACATAATCACCGATCTAACATCTGAATAATGCACACAAGGTAAGGGGATATTAAAAAAGTCTTTAAACGTTTCAGTGTGCGTGTGGTAAATAACATGTCGATTGGGGAATTAGTGTTAAGCGCCATAGCTTTGTGAAACTTTCAAAAGCTGACAATCGCTGTTATCACAATAATGATTTTAAAACATCTTGTTGTTCCAATTTTATAGCATAAGAGTTTTTGTTTTTGTACCAAAAACAAAATAGGCAAAAAGTAAAAAAACAAAAACTGAAATGCATTTTCCTCCGTTTTTTGTTGTTTCTGTAATTTTTGTAATCTGTTTAAGCCACGAAAGTAACTCAACCTCTTAGGCACAGGTGCTTTTCTAATAGTTGTCTTAACCTGCATAATGTGTAAGATTAGCTTTTCCGTTTCGTTAATTTCTTTACTTCAACTGGGTACCTAGTTTTAAACATTTACACAAACACACACACACACACACATACATGCTCCTCTAGCCACACACAAACGTAAATATACGCATTTAAAAACAAGTACATAATTGCTGAACTTTGAGGTTAAATACTTCATAACGCTTTAAAATGGTTTATGACCATCAAGAAAAAAAAAAGCTAAATGGATACATGACTGCATTACTATGTGTAATATTATCTGCACTATGCGTGTACGAACTTCTCAGCTATGTTATTAATGATCGGTTATATCTGAGTCAAATTTTCCATAATTCAATCCTTTTGCTTGTAAATATCTACGAAATTAAGTAAATAATAATAAAAAGGTAGGAATGCATTCCTCTTTGAAGCATTACTTTCTATTATTTTTCTGAATTTACTTTAGTTTATCTTAAGAAAGTATCTTGGCAATTTATCTTTAATTTCAATTAAAATCTATTTTGTTAATGAACTCAATTGAAGTACACTTTGTCGATTCCTTTCAAATCGTCGTCGCTTATCGAATATTCGTTCAATAAAATCTCTTTTGAAATGGCTTAGATTTCTGTTGAGATATAAAAATTTGATTTGTTTTAAGTAATTTATCTTATTTGCTATTAGAACGCTGTACTCATCTTTACTTGCAATAATAGAGCATTATAGCTCTATAGATCCCAAATGGATTAATTCCAAATCTTGTTGACGGTTATCTATAAGCGGGTATTGTTCAAATTATTATTATTATTAATATTATTTTAGTTTATATTCTAGTAAATTGAAGACAAAGATTTTGAAGGTCTCTCTAGCTCTCGTTGACATTTCTTAGCGGTCAACAAGCAAGTAAGTTCGTAAACATATTAATATTATTTATGTTTACATATTTTTTTATATATAGATATTCAAGTAAAATGTTCTTCGTGAATTACAAAAAAAGGAAAAGAAAAACGGGAAAGAATTTCAGATAAAAGATTGGATTAGTAAGCCTTACGAATTAAAAATTTTTCATTTGTTTAACGTTGTTATATATAAATCTTACTCACGTATGAAAAAGAAACCTTTATGTGAAAAACAATAAAAATCTGTTTTATAAAAAAATTCCATAAAATTGAAATATTTTATTATGAAATGATTAATATGAGAGCAAAATTAAGATAAAAAAAAATTAATTCTACTAAAAGAATAATGTAATAATAATAATATTAAAAAATAATGATAAGTTAAATTTCATTATTTAATATTAAAGGTAACAAAAAGGAAAAAAAAAACTGGCTAATAACAAACATGTGATTCAACTTTCAACTTAGCTATAATTACACGCAGATTGGCATTAATGTTCTCTTAGCTGCTAATGAACAATTATTCATAATAATCGCATAAATGAAAAATCGTAAAAATGTCACAAGATTCGTTCGAAAAATCTTACAATAAAATTTATGAAGTACAAAAAAAAAAAAAAACGAAATAATAATTAATCAAACAAATAGTTTAAAAGGAAAATATTGAAGTAATATAAAAATAGGTGTGAATAGATATGTTACGCGAGATTATAATAAAATAAAAATTAATTTATAAATGAGATTTTTTTTACATTAATAATAGGGTAATTAATATTAAACTATACACTTAAGAGGATTTTACAAATTTTTGCAATTTTTTTTTTTTTTTTTTTTTTTTAAGGAAAAAATTACATTTTTGGAATTTTATTTATATAACGACAGCCCACACCATTTTTACAATATCATAAATAACTAAAGGAAACATAATCACATTTACACTTTTAAATATATTGGCAGTTATTTATTATTTTTCATTTTTCTATTTAAATAATAAACAAGTACTTGGTATTAATTTTTTTTTTTTTTTGTTTTATCTATTAAAAGCAACAAAAAGAACACTTAGACCTTTAAGTTTAATAAATTTAATTAAAGAAAAAATGGCAAGTATTTTAGCTAAAGTTTTGCACGTAACTATATTTATGTACAAATAATTTTTCTTTTACCTCTAAATTTTCTAATGTTTACTAAAGAAAAACAATTGAATACTTGATGTGTCAAACATTTTCTAGTAGCTCAGCTCGAGCAGCTTAAGAGTAATGTGATCAAAAATTGTTATTACTGCCAACATTTCTAAAGCACTTGAATATTATGAGCTCGTTATTCTCGACTCTCCCAATATCTGTCTTTATGCTCTTTACTGGCCAAGTCTTAGATTTCTCTAAATTTTTTTATAGCACATTAAGGGAATGAGGAGAATAAATACAAATGAATATTTGGAAAAAATGTTCAATCAATAATTGCTACAGTTAGTTAGTAAATTATACACAATATTACATTCAATGTTGTATGAGCGTTTGTAGTCGAGTCACGTTCAGTTATCAAGTTGAAATTTCGTCACTGAATTTCAGCTTTATATTACAAATTTTGCGGCCGTGAAAATTGCAACAAAAACGGCAAATGTATAAACGAATTGATTACAATCGGAGTTATATACGCATGCAGATGTATCTGGATGGTACAACGGAGTTGTCAAATTTATTTTATTGTACATTGTTGGGTAGAGCGGAATTTTTTTCTACTTAGTATTGATTTCGGAATGGTGAAGTCCATATTTATAAGTCTGTCAACATAATTATTGCATTTTTTTTCGAAGTTGTACGAGTGTTAGTGGACACAGATTAAACGCTATTTGTTAAAAGCTTCAAGACATGGATAGCATATTGTAGAGTAGTATTGAATGCATTCTAATAGAAGCCGAACCTACACAATACTAAATATTATAAAGGAAACAGCAGTTAAGGCGAACTCTTTTCAATTTACGTTAATTAGTTAAGTATTCAAAAAGTAAAACCTTATCACATTCGATTCTGTATTGAATTTTTTTCGAGTTTCTAGGAAATCTGTTAAGTTTGAATATTGGTGTCCACCTTTTGAACGTTTCTTAACTAGAATTTGAAATCATTTGTTTGCGCTGTGTTAAATTAATTACTAAAGTAGCTTTTACGGTGCTTTTTTGTTTAAAGAAAAGTCGATCACATCATCCGAAAGCTCTTCTCCCGCTTCAACTTTTCATTTGATATTAAATTAGTTTTTTATATTAAATAAAATAGTTTGGCACATTTTTTAAATTTTAAGTTTTCTTTTATAATATTTTTGTTTAATTTAACTAGTTATTATATATTCTCATAATTTTATTTTTTATTTTATTTATGAGTATTAATTTATTTTGAAAAAAATTGTGGATAATTTGAAAAGTTTTTCATTTCTCTATTCAGGTCTATTTATCTAACTGGTAGTGAAAAGGAAATTAAAAATTTTTTTTTTTTTTTGTAAATCAAAAAACTTTGGTTATAAGTGTTATTGACTAAGTACAACATTAGTGTGTTAATAAGAGAGAACTTTAAACTTGACTAAAAAACGTTTTGATTACATCTTTTCTTTTTTTGATGTGAAAATAAAATCAAAAATATGACATTAGTGGAAAAGATTAGTAGAAAGAGGAAAGAAGATGAAAATTTATTAGGAGGTTTTAATTGTAGGCCTGCATACGCTAAGTGCACGACAAGCACGTTTTCGCTATTAGTTTTTTCCGAAATGAAAACCGGTCAAATCGCAAAAAGCGTGCATTGTTAACTCTATAACCAATTAACAACGCAAAAGGAAAATAAGAAAGAAAACAAGTTGACAACAATAAATGCAGGGGATTTGAGATTAATTTCGAAGTTCTTTATACATTTCTGCTCGATAATTCTAGACTTTATATTTCGCAACAGTCTGCCGTACTGCCTATTAAACTTAGAACAGAATTTGCGATTATGATTCAATTTGTATACGCGTTCTTCCGAAGCACATTATTGAAGGTAATTACATCAACTTGAGTTGGAATATTCGTTTGCATTCCGTTAGATCTTCTATCCTATAGTTTTCTTTTTTTTTTGCTTATACATTTTATGCAAATGTCGAACAAAGCTGACGGCTAGGGTGTTACATATATGTTTTTTTCAGATGCGTGCTTTACCATAACAAGAGATTATAAATATGTATTGATGAATGCGTATTTTACTTGGATAATTTGAATTTGGAAACATATTTTGTTGCCGCAATTCGATCATTAAAAATAGGGATGCAGCCAAACACTTCAACTGAATAGATATGAATCGCATAGGGCTACCGTATAGTTGAGTGGTTAAGAGCGGCGCTGTTAAGGCCGCATACCTGGATTTACTATCCAGTGAGGTAGACAATACTTTACTTCCGTTTGGTGTGTATTGTTGTAGTTATAGTTAGTGCTGGGCAAAAAGCATACACCTACCACATCCTGCAGCCACTCCATTTCACTCTCTCTTTCCCCTTGCACGTATAGGGCACATTCGCGGAATAATGGGTAATTTAAAAAAAAAATCGTTTACTGTACATGTTAAATTACATATTTTGTATAACATTAAGAAAGCGAGTGAATTTGTTTCATTGTAGCCTAAAAATAAATTTTATATTTTATTTCGTTTGCTTCGATGTTGGTGAGTTAAAAGAAACTAAAACTTTTCAAATTATCCATTAGTTTTATAGCAAAAAAAAAAAAAGTTAAATAAATATTTTCAGATTACACATGAAGTAACATAAATTCGAAAGGTGTTTTGCTTCGATTTTTTTTATTACATAAGCATATTCTTTAAATGGGAAGGAAACTTACTTTAGCTTTGCTTTGTGAGTATTTTTGTGGACGGATCATAGGACAGTTTCAAAAAAGGAGAATACAAAACAAATTTAGGAACAATAGATATCAAGTCGGTAGTAAGTTATGAGCTGCTGTAGCGTTTAGTAAATTCTACCTGTTAGTCAAAAGACCATTTGCTGGCGGTAATAGAGTAGAAGTTGTGGCTGGTGGTGCTGGCGGCGGCGCTGCTGCTACATTTAATGGTATGCTAGCAGAATTGCTAATAATTCCACCCACAATACCAATATTACCGTTTGGACCGGTCGCTGTACTGGCATTTGGTATAATTGTTAACGACCTCGGATTGTGACTGTGAACCGAAGGATTAGTTAATGTTGTCGCATTATTGCGATGATGTTTACTAGAATTTCCTTTAACCATGTTGCCATTATTTTTTTGAGCCATGTGTGTTTGATAATGTTTGGCCAAATGAGCTTTTTGTCGAAAACTTTTACCGCACAACGTACAGGCGAACGGTTTCTCACCAGTATGCGTGCGTATATGCACATTAACGGAATACTTGTCTTTAAAGCCTTTCGAACATATTGAGCAATAGTGTAGAGAACGTTCTTTTCGTTGACCTGTATTAGTACCAGAGGTGGAGTTAATATTTGTTGCTGTTGTTAGTGTATTACTGGTATTGCCGTTAGCGTTACAGTGCGTGGGACTATTGCTGCTGTTAGTACTGCTACCGCTAGAAGCATTGCTAACGCTGCTGCGACTACCATTTGCTAAATGTAACGTAGTACTGCCAGTCTTATGGCTGTTGTTGTTATTATTGTTGATCACATTGGGATTATTATTATTACTATGATGAGCGGCGACAGTGCTAGCTGCAGTAGACATGGTACGTTTATACTTTTTGGTGACTTTTGTTGTGTTGCCGATGCGATTGGTTGAGGTGGTGGTTACTTCTGGTTTAAGTGGCTGCGAAGGAGATTGGTTTTGTTGAGATGTTGCAAGACCTACCACGCCAATAGGGGGCATTGGTGTCGGCCCGGTAGGTGTTGTAGGTTCTGAGCCCGTTGCCGCAGTTGTCCCCGTGACCGGGTGCAGTGAGGGCAGTTGTGGGTTCCCTGTTGCGTTTATTGTACCATCATTGGTAGAGATTGGCATGATAACTTCATTGCTGGAAAAATCATTGGCACTAGCAGATGACGTGCAAAACTGTTGCACTTCGTTGGCAATATTGAAGGCATTCTCCAGCGATAGGAACATTTCATCGACAATAATGTTTGAAACAGCGGAGGGATTTGTGTGACCACCTGCGTTACCACCGTTATTTGAATTGTTTACAGGAGCTAATGGACCATTTATATGGGGTGAATGCGTTACCACTAAATGGGAATTATGCGAACTAGCCGTTTGAGTATCTTCGAAAATTTGAGCAGCACTTAAAGGCGAATCGGTAAAACCCAAGGCATCCTTAAAATATGTGAATTAAAAATAATAAAAGAGATAGATGACGAGAGAAGAATATAAATAATGAGTTACAAGCTTATGGATATAAATGTTGGATCTAAATTCAAAACTTATTCTTATTAACTTAGTTTACTCACCGTATCGACGGGAAATAACATTCTTCTCATTTCTTCATCTTTGACTGTTGGTGATGTCGGCATTAATGTAATACCGTTATGCATATGCAATCCTTTGGAATAACCTTTGCCCTGTAAAGCGCTCCGTAGTAAAGATTCGGCCGAATTCTGTAAATAAATTCAGTATAAATTTTCTTAAGAAATTTTTCTTATTGAATTTAAAAAATTGTACTTAAAAAATGTTCAAGTATATTTTAAGAGTTCATAATATAATGCCTCTGCTTTAAAAGTTTTCAAATTTTCGTAAAAATTTTTATCTAAAATTTGTATTGAAAAATAAAAAAAAGAAATTCTTACACTGAGACTGAACTTACCTGTTCACTATTATGATCCGTCATATGCCAATCGTTGTTATTGTTTTGAAATTGATCTATTTGTTGACTGACAATGCTCGGTAAAGGATTTGTTGTACTTTCATTGTTCGAGCCACCGCTTACTCCTCCATTATTGTTAATAACTCCGATATTGTTGTTTGTTACTGAAGCCAGTGTCGACATTAACGAAGGTAAACGTGATGTGTTGGATAGTGAACCCAAACCAAGGGGCTTAGTATCATCTCCTGCAACAGCGTTTAGAGAGTTCATACAAGTTGTTGTGTCCCCAGAGTTGGCGTCTTTGGTGCCATCCGCACCATCATAAGAATATTCCGATTTAATATCATCATAAGAATATTCTGATTTAATGTAACCATGAAAAGAACTCAACAAGCTATCCAAATCCAAAGTACTATTCAGCTGTGAGTCTGGTTCACGTTTCAGCCATGATTCAGTGCCATTTAATACTTTTAATGTGTAAATTTGTCCATCGCTATTAATGACGCTAGATATCGAGCCATCATTATTGATAGGAGTTTGGGTTATTTGCGGTGCCGTGCTGAGAGAGGAAGAACTGGTGGTAATCACCGTTTGTGAGTTACTGCAACTACTAAGCAGATTCGTACTGTGAGAATGCGATGAAGGCGGATCTGTGTTGGAGGCTGTGGCGGGAACTGTGTGAGTTGCTGGCGGATTCATCACGTTGGTAGGCGCATTGTGATGATGTAAAGAGGAACTCGTATTTGAGTTTGCTGTGGCGTTCGAAGAATTTGTTTGTTGCTGCCAACAGTAACGGTCTAAATCATCAAATATTGTAGATTCTAGACGGTTTTGTTCTTTGTCGGTATTCCAAAACTAAATAAATATAGTAAAAGAACAGGCAGGTGTAAGAGATGAGTTAATGTATGCAGCCAAAGAAGAGGCATAGGGTAAAAAGTAGAAAAAAAATCAACCTTAACGCATTTTCGTTAATCTCTAACAAATGCAACTGTCATGTTACATGTCGTCTTACACGCAACTCAAGCGGTTAACAAACCGTCTAATGATTGGCATTTTGAAATTTTCCAGCAACGAAAATAGAAGAAAATTCTTGTGCTTCAAAGAAAAAGCAACAAAGAGAAACATGTTTACTCTTAATCAGAGAAATGCATTGGATTTATGGTCTTTGTTAAGCTGCTACTCTACAAACCGCGTTCAGGTCAATAAAATCATACACGTATCTAATGAATGGCTTGTTTAGCTAAGCAAAACATGCCTTTGGTTTTTTATACTTTTTCTATAAAATTTTACATCACCAACTTTTGTTTTTTTCCTATTTTTTTAAAATTTTTTTTTTTTGATTTCTTTTGGTAATCATGGTCTCTGCGCGGCACGTGCTTTCAGTTTTTACAAGTTTTAAATGTTTTCATATTTGCTTGAAGAAAAAAAAAACATTTTTTGTTTTTTTTTGACTATTCAATTCAAATTTATTGTCTTTTGAAAGTTTTCTTTTTATAAAAAAAAAAAAAAAATGTATTTATATAGAAACTTTATAGACAAACTTGCTGAGGATTGAATACGTACATATGTATCGGTTGTTACCTTGTGTGAGATTTAGTGTTTGTTATATATAGGAAATCACATCATAGAGTTATTTATTTTCATTTAATTAAAACTTATACGAAATAAAAATTTGATTTTTTTTCTTTTTTTGCAAATACTTATTTTTTTAATAGATTTTTTAATTAAAGCACGAGAAATTAAAAAAGTAATCAGATATTTTAGTAATAAAAGTAATCTTAAAAATTCGTATTTGATATATTTGTTATGTATACAATATATCCATTTTTTTTTCGTTACTTTTTGCTTAACAATCAATTCCTTCTTTTTTTTTTTGTTGCCTCCGCTAATGCTTAATGAACATTTTATGTTGTTGTCGGTACAGGTGTAGGATTTCTTGTGTTTTTTTGCTTAGTACTAAAATATTTATAGTTTTTTTTTTTCATCTGTTTGTATTAAAATACTTTCATTAATTTTTTGGTTTGTTAATGCACTCGTTAGTTAGATTATAGCCACATAATCACACTCACTCACTTACTCTTATGCCACCCAAACAAATATTTATACATCTGTTTGTATTTAAGGCGTCAGTTATATGTTTGTGCTTAGTCGGATATATAAATATATATATATATATATATATATATATATACATATATATATATATATATATATATATATATGTATATATATATATATGGACACACACAAACATACCTACTTTTAGAGACTTTTTCTATTATTTATTATATGAACGAGTGTGTTTGTTAAATTTGGAATTTCAAAGTGTTATTAGGCCATACATTAATATTAAATAAATTGTTAGTAATATTTCTTAGGTTTTGGCTCTATTGTGTCACTTGCTGTTAAATAAATTTGAAATATTTTGTAAATTTTTTTATTTTGCAAAATTTATTTCTTGGAAATATCTGTAATTTTTTTTTCTTTTCCACATATTTCACAATTTTGTTATTTATTTATTTTTTTAAATAATCTTTTACGTTATAATTTAAAATGGGTGGACTAATAGCAAAAAAAAAAAACTTATTTTTAATAAGTTTCTCTTATTATGGATAGAGGTAATGTGTTATTAATCTTTATCACAGCTTGTATCATAAAATTCTTGGGTGCGCTCGAGTTCTTTTTTAAATTTTAATTGGCTACTTTAGCAATGAAAAGAAAATCGGCTTGAGAAGAATATTGGATTCCCTTCATTTCAATGATGTATACAAAATCGCAAAAGTTTTTCAATAGTGCATGCATCAGTCATCCTAACGATATGTAACTCTTTTCAGTAAAAGAGTTTCTAAGAAATACACAACATTTGACAGGTTTACATACAACGTTTCCTTCAATAATTCCAGAGGTAGAGATATAGATGTCGTCTTTAACCAAAAATTCGTATTATTTGTAGAAAATAATGCGGACTATATCTGTCAAGCGATTTTCAGTTATTTGGTTCATTTGATTGCGAATTATAATTACTTTTAGTGGCGCTACTTTAGCTATTTTCAAAATATTAAACTCATAGTCAAATATGCTGGTTAATCATCGTTCCCGACGGGAAAATGTAACGTTCAGCACTGATCTAAAGACTGTTGGTGATGATGGTTTGTTAATCTTAAATGAGATCATACGAACACCGCTTCTGCTGAACGCAGTGCACACCCGCCAAACGGAAAAAAAGCGAAAATTCCGGAAATAATTCTCAATAATCAAAAAGTTAAATTACAAGAAATGCCTGACCTATCCAGGCTATCGAAACTATTTTTCATGAAAGGTTGAATATGAGAAAGATACCTTCTTAATTGGTGTTAGTTTTATTCATTGTAGAACAATAGTATCAGAAACTTGGCCCGACCAAGGCTTTCTGGAAACCAGGCTTTCTGGAAATCAGGCTTTTTGTAAAGGTCAAAAGAGCCGAAAGCATTTGATTCAAATAGTGAGATCTTTGAAGAAACTAAAACGTATTTTGAAGGTCTTGTACCATTCTTGAAATAGACTAAATTGATGAATAAAACGATTTCCCTAATTATAGCACGATTTTATAAGATTATTTGATTTTTAGACATATTCTTTTCTCTCAAATACGCAGGAATAAAAGTTGCAATCTTATCAGTGATGATATCGTCTTATTATAAATAAGTTTTCGTATAACGTTACATGAATACATAGAGCGTTGTAGGGTAATGGCAAAATGGCAAAAAAGAAATGGTTTGCAGTCCTAAGAACTTATTGAGTGGCAAACTGTTTTAGTTTTTTTTTCAAAACAATGTTAGTTTTTAAGCTAAATTTAAACAAACTTTCAATTCAAATGGGTAAAAGAATATCTGCTTGAAGCTCTTTTATACTCCTTTTAACATGATTTTGTTACTTCTGTTGAGGGATCGAATTTGAAGCAAATTTCTTGTTTGAAGCTAAACAAGCGTTGACGTATGAGGTGAAGATTTTCTTTTTTCTCTAGTTCGAAATTGAAACATATTGTCTTTTATTTTTCTGTCCTTCTTTTAAATAAAAATTCGCTTTTTAACCCAATGTTTATTTTATTTTACATCAAATTGCAATTTACGACTTTTACAGAAATATTCACTAAACAAAAATCAAAGATTAATCAAATGAGTATTAGTTGCTGGGCATTAAAGCTTTTTTTTCTTAATTTTTGAAAATGACAACAAAGTTAGATTTTAACGCGTTAGTAAATTTGAAATTATATGCTTTAGCTGTCAAATGTCATAACATATATAAGAAGGCATGCCGTGAGCTATTAATCATATTAAAGGCTGTTAATAAACAACGAGAAATCATAAATGAAAGAAGAAATAAAAGAGAAGTTATGCGAAAATTTGTCTACAGTTATTTTGCGGTTGATTCGTTATGGTTAATAAATTTAAACAAACATAAAATGAAAGGTGTGTGTGCCTTTTCTTTTTTTTTTTAAAGTATCCTATCAAAAATCTATTTAAATTACATAGAAACTAAGAAATCGTCAGAAATGCCACGTTATTTAAGCAAAAGGAAAACAGATTTATGATCGCCTTTAGCTGTTCCACAACAATTCATTATGACATATGTGTCATTTGACGAATATTAGACATAATTCAATACCAATTTTTTTCTATTACGAATGAATCCAATAAAAGTATTGCATGGAAAAAAGGGAATAGATTTGCGAGAAAATCATAAGGAAAAGAAAAACAACTTTTCCTTATTTCGGTCATGCTATTTCAACCTTTAAACTTAAAAAAAAGAAACCGTAAACACTTACCTCATAACCCTGCAGAGCGGCATCACTGACAGTGACTCTATTGGCGTCACTAATACCGGTGTTATCTCCATGCGGATCAACACGATCTGAGGTGTTATTACTACCGTTACCACCACCGCTATTTGCGCTCGCAGCACCAGTACCACTGCCACCACTCTCGTGAGTCATTGAACTATTATCGCTGGCAGATGGAAGATGCTGTTGCTGTTGTTGGCTGCCATGATGATGATGATGATGATGCGGGTGATGATGGTGATGCGAGTGATGATGTTGATTATGTTGATTTGTGTGCTGCTGCTGCTGATGGTGATGATGGTGCTGTTGATGACTATGATGATGGTGTAAATTAACACCTAGACCTAAGCCCATATCGGGGGCGGTAACGAAATCGAAAAAATCAGTTTTCGATATATCCTCCGGACGAAATGATTCACTGATATCCATGCCAGTGGATGACATCTCATCGGTGCCAATCATTTAGGCCAAGACATAGAATAATAACAACAGCAAATAATTACTGCTAGGATCGAGGAGGTGGTTTCGTAGGTGAATCACAAAAATTAATAAATTCTGTAAAAAAGAAAAAAAAATTTTTTTTTTTTTAAATACTTTTTTTTTTATTAGTCTAACTTAAATAAATCTTAATGACATATGACTGACAAAGTATAAACACGTTTCGTAAATTGTAGCAGTAAATCTTGTATGTCCACAATGCATATAATTAATTTTCCCTCGCAAAGAATATACTGGCACTGCACTGTTAACAAATGTCTGTTCCCAAAGAAAGACGACGAAAAAATTTTGTGGCCTAAATAAAATCGTTTAGTTTTTATGCTTCTTTTTTCTTTCTTCAATTATTTGTGTATATTTTTTGTGGTCGGTCATACACACAATTTGAGTGACATTCGCTAAGCTTTAAACAGAGACACAAAAAGAAGAAAAACGAAGCAGAAAACCGAAAACATAAATGACAGAAATCAATTTATCCAAATCCGCAAAGTAAACGATTACTTAATATACACCAAAGACCCCAGAAATGCGCGGCATGCATGCTTGCCTATCTGTTTGTTTGGTCGGCTGTTATGTATGCGTTGTGTATAACGCCGGTCAAATGTAGACATATGTCAAGTTGATGGTGTAAGAGAGCAAACTGCAGAAAGACAAAAAAGTATTTTTGCTAATACGTGTGCTGAAGTAAATTAAAAATTTTATTTGGTCTTGTATGGAACGGTTTGTAAAAATAGTTTTAAATGTAATTTATGTTCTCAGTAAAATATGCAGGATATGCAAGTACGACGATTATGTAGTAGAATGAAACTCTCTGTAGTCAATCTGACAGAGCATATCACAAACAAATTTATTTATTCACTTCATGGGCCATTAAAACTGGAGGACTACATATAGGTAACGTATATTATATGCCTTTCGTTACCATGAATCGCAATAGCAATATGAGTCACTAGCAATTTCTGTTTTATCTATATTCTCAAAAATTTTATGGTTTAATTTTTTCATTTCAATTGCGGAAGTATCCTCATTTTTTTTTTCTTACTGGGAAATGGTCAAAGGTTAACTTTTTATGTCATCGATGGTCTTGCAATTCTCGATTTTCATCCTGAAATCAAGTACTCGTTTAGATCCATTTAGAAATAAGTGAATTTTATATTATATATCCAGAAAGACATAATGACACATAACATTTATCATGAAACACTTATCTGTCGATTTTCATATTAAAATCAGCCGTTTATGTTCGTTTATACGCAAGTAAATTTTATACTATATATCCAGAGAGACATAATGACTTACAACATCTCTCTGTTGAAAGACTTTTGAAACTTTTCTTACGACTCGAAATGTTTAATTATTTTTCATTATTTATCCAAAATGAAAGCAGAAAGCAGCCCAATAAATTACATTATTAGTTATAGTCTGACGATATAACCGATCACTATCCATAAGAGGAAGAAATATATATGCTGATTCTACTTTTTGTAAAACAAACTAGTTAAGTCAAGAAAATTCTAAAAGAAAAATGTTTCGTGACTTATGACGTCTTTGTGATATTAGTCAGAACATGACTCTATACTATAGATTGTTTAAGAATGCAATTTACTTTATTAGTTAGTATTTGACTTGAGGCAGTTCTTTAGGCCTTTTCTACGATTTTGGTTTTTCTTTATAGCTTTTAAAGCGTTTGTAATTTAATGCATGCATGTACAAGTAATAGTGTTATGATACCAAATTTAGATATTTTAAGATTGTTCGTTGTATGTAAGTAAGCATTGATTTTACATTATAACACCTTCAACACTTTAATATGTTCAGACATGTTGAATGAAAATAAACCTAAAAAAATATCAAGTAATGGTAAAAACGTTTGGTGTAGAAAATACACGCTTCAATAAGCAGTTTTGTATGGTTGGAAAAACTTTTTAATTTGAAAATTTTGAGAACGCGTAGTTTGTGAAATTATTTTTCATTTTGCTCACAATAGCTAGGAGGCAACTTTGAATTTTTCCTTAGGTACATACATTCTCCATCGCATAAGACGAAATTACATTTGGGTTTGTTTGCTTTTTGATGCTTTTTTTTTTGCTTTTGATACCAAAAGGCACAACAGTTAAACGCGATATCCCTCCGCACAGAGTTAGAATATCTCTCCGCATGTACGACAAATCGGTAGTAACTCAATAAATAAGACGACTTTTCTTAACTGACAAATTGTAGCGGACAAAGAGGCATAAGACTTTTTTGAATAAGTCCCTCCAGGAGGAAAATGCTAACAGTAAAATAAAAGTTATGCGATAATTTGCTCTAATTGAAAAGCAGTAAATCTTGTCCTAACTTATGTATTTTATGTATCGGACTAGTTACAACTAATAAAATTGCTTGCGATTGTTTCGCAATATTAACAAAAAACGAACTGATACTATTTTCCTAAATTCATTTTGCTGTCCTATTTATTGAGTGGTCAATATTCGCTTCAAGCTTAAGATAAGTTTCTTAGTATAGCTTCTCATAGTTTCGTAATAGACAGGACTTAGAAATCGCATCTTACTCAAGCACAAGTGATATATGTTAGTTCAAGTGTGTACAGTCAATAATGGCAATCCTGCGAGTTACGGATAAAGATCTCTTGTAGTGCGTGTCTGTGTATATAGAGGCATGCGCAGACTATTTATCATTGCAAATTATTGATAGAGCGCGTATGTTTTTTTCTGCTAAACTCCAGACATGGCTTTAATTTTACATTTCAAATGTCTCATTTTAAAGTTTTTTCTATTCCGTTGCTTGCTTTTCATTTTTTGGTTTGATTATGGAATACATTTCAAATTAATGCCACAGTTTACAAGGAGTGGTCAATTAGAGACATGATTAATGGAATTTTCTATACAATTATGTATGAACGCATTTGTTGTTTGTTTATTTGTTAAACTCTCAAACTAGGATTAGCAGATACGATTGAATTGATTCGACAAAGTCAGTTAAGAGTTGTTTTTTTTTTTTTTTTTAATATATTTTTTAATGAATAATTAACTTTATTAAGCTGGATAGTTACTTCGAAGGTGGAGTCAGTCGTTTTTAAGATCATGGGTGCAGGCTTATTAAAACTAATTAATTTCTTTATATGCAAATACCGTTAAACAGGTATAGAAGGAAAGAAGATCGAAGAAGAGCTGAAAATGGACACAAGATTTGCTGTATTATATTAGCATACTGACGCACTTAAAATTGCTTCTATTCAGTAATTGCAAAGCGATGTAAAGGACAGAAACACTCATAGACTTATCTAATCCATTGTTAAAATGTATAGAAAACATGACACTTCGACAAATAATAGACTGTAAGCATCAAAGTCTAAACTTCGTTTTGGTTCCATGCTTAGGATAAGCTGTTCTCTTATGTATGAAATCCCGTACACTGGTTTAGTTATATATATATATCGTAATTTTTAAGGTCGAATATCCATAAACATATTGTGAGCTTAGAATGACTATAAAATAGACGGATTACTTTATTCAAAATAGCAACAGCTGACTTCGAATGCGTGTTTGAGTTCGAATATAGGTTTAGGAAAAATAGACAGAGCTTTTTTTTCTTATTTGTTCAGCCATCATGCAGCAGAAATCGTATGTTTTTCATATGTTTAAATTCATTTAATTGCAAGATCTATAAGCTAAATAGATTAATTTTTTGAATTAAAAGAATGAGACTAAACTAATTAACTGAGACACTAAACGTTAGATGTCACATATTAGACATAAAGAAAATTCTGTTCAACGAGCATTAAGCGGCTGCCTATTAACGAAGATTCCCTGGTAATACAGAAAGGTGCACAACTGATATTTGAAAAGTTTATGAAAAGCATTGCGACAAAATGGTTTATCCGTGACGTATTTTGAATTTTTTAAAAGCAAAACGTTTACTTGAGAGCAGAACTAGATCGATCAAGTGTGTTTATGCACTTGATGGTTTGAAGTGTTGTGAAATTAATTTCTATTTGTTGTAAATATGTTGTTTTACCTCTGTAAATATATTTCTGTAAAACGTTGTTGAAAATTATGTGTTACACTATTCATAATTGTAGAAACTGAACTCAGCAAGCATTAGCAAGCGATAGAATGTAAATGAAGCGATTTTACATAACAATATTACAAATAAAATACGGTAGGTGTTTATTTTTACCGAGATAAAAGAGATTTGTTCACTAATCAAGACCTTTTAAGAAGACTTCTCGGTTTTCTCAGCGTTTACATTGACACGTCTTGAGGATGCCTTGGGAATAACACGCTGTGCGCTGCCGCGACCATACTTCCTGCTCTTGCAAGAAGGGACTACTCGTACGCATAGACATGTTGAAGGCATAATGACACTACACTTTTATAGCACAGCGCACTATCACGACTTGCTTTTCTTTAATGGCAATGGCCGCCTTTGGAATATTCTACTTGAACATTCTGACGAACGTATCTAACCACTACTCTTTCTTGCTGGCTTCCTTTAGCTACTATACTTCCTTACTTTCATCAACCCTAACTACATATATACCAGCCATTCCCTAAGTAGTTAGTTATGTACATATATTAAAAAAAAAAAAAAAAAAAAAATGACAATACATGAATAAGCCAGCGAGCGCTTACTGGTAATCCTTTAAAAAAACTCCCCTTTTTTGAATTGTTTTCTCGCCTCTTTTTGTGACTAGATTTTTTTTTATTGAAAAAGGAAAACATTTTTAATGGTATTACAAAATTATTTTGCACTATCAAGTGTTCATCTGTTTTATGTATTTTCTATACATTATCGTGATATTCATCATACACATAAACAATTCAGGCCAAATTGCAAAAAAAACTCGACAAAACTAAACGAACAAAAAAAAGAAAAAAAAAATCAAATAATAATTTTAAAATAATTTACCGACACAAATTGTAGTTTGTTAGTACAAACGCACGCATACGTATATATACAAAGGAATTTGTTTAAACAATTTTAACAAATTGAAAAAAAAAACAAAAAAAATTAAAGAAATGCCTAAGCAAACAACAACGAATCCATACCGACGTGTTGAAAATGGTGGAAAAAAAAATCAAAAGTCAAGCAAGGCTTAAAATTGAGCACCCTACACGTCCGCGGAAATTCCATTTTTAATTGGTTTTCCAAAAGCAGCGAAATATCTGGCAAGATTTCGTGACGATGAGAAGACTTTAAATACGTGTTTCTAACATCTTCAGAATCACTTGATGTTTCAACTTTTTGATTCCGTACTCAGAAGATACGTTCTTGTTAATTGTCTCTCCCTTCCTCGGTTTTGTATAAAATGCTGATACCCAAGCTTTTACTGCTAATAGTGTAAGGCAACGCAGAGTGTTAGGAGATAAATTGAAACATGATTCAAAAAGCTTCGTTGCGTCTCATTTAGTGGAAAAATAAGAAAAATTTACAAAAAAATTGCAAGCTACCGAACCACAACGACCGCTAACAATAATAGCAACAATAACAACATGAAATTGTTACGCATTTCTGAGGCACTTAAACCGAAATTATAGTCTACATATATAAAGTTTAGTGTTTTGGTTTTGGGGTTTATGGTCTAACACCGCCGCATGCATACACACACACATCTAAATACATATATACGCTGCAACTGTCAGTACTAGCACCATAAGTACAAGCTACTGCTACAGCTACTGGTGATGTCTACAATTGCACAGGTGCTGACTTTGTATTATGTTTGCCATGCTAACGCTTGATGATAATGATGATGATGATGATGATGATGATGATGATGATGGCGGCTAAAAGTGAGTTAGGTGGTTGGTTGGTGTTAACATCACCAGCAATGTTAAGCATTAATGGCAGCAACACAAACAAACTTACAACACAAATAAACAACGAAACAACTTCACCTGTTCGTTCAATAAGATTGAATTTAATGTGAAAATTCATGTTACCCGTAGTACCCAGAAGCCGTTTGTTTGGTCTACGCAACCACAAACCAACAAACCCAAGTGTTTCAGGTGCGTTTTTTTTTTTTTTTTTAGTAATTTTAGTAAATATGTGCGCAAGCAGGTGCGTACGTTTGTATATTAGAAACCAATATGCCGGAATAAGAGATTCATTCTTCTTAATGTTAAGCTCTCCTTAGCTGCCACAATTTCCAAACGCATGAGCAGATGAAATTCGATGTTTTATCAAAGATTATAGTATCACAGTTAGCATCCAACTGTTATTGCCCCCACCACCAGCATTTATCGATATATAATAGTTTCTGTTAATATGCCGTTGTTGCCGCTGTTGTTGTTATTGTTAAATCTATCATCACAGATGTTAGATGTTTACAAAATATTTATTTTTTATTTCATTTGAATTTTTTACACTGGTTTACTTTTACATTTCAGCTGCTGATTTCGGAGTTTATTTTTTGTTTATTTTTTATTTTTGCAAACTATAAATACACATCGACAACTTTACATAAGAAAAGCAGGAGTAAGATGTATTTATTCGTAATGAATGATTTTATAATTTTTATTCTGTAATAAAAAAGAAAAAGATAATTTTTATTTATTTTCTGAGTGCTTGCACTCTATATTTGTGGAAACTCTTTTCAAATTCACTACTGGAGCATATGGATGCATTACATGTTTTCTTTTGTTCGTAACCACTAGAGATTTGCGTCGGAAACTCTGTAATGTATTTGCTTTGGTGATCAGCGTCAGATTCTGAGCTCTCTCAACAGGCATGTCCTTTGTTGAAATGTATCGATCACGTTTGAAATTTGGCCTAATTCGTCCATGTGAAGAGATGGGCATCGAAGGCTCGGTCCGGTGGCCAAAATAGACGTTTTATTTTCTTTACATGAATTTTTAATTTAATGTTATTCGATTTGTAGAGACTATGCAAGCAATTAAAATCATATAATATGATGAGAGTCTTGGTTTTCCATACACATGTCAAGAGTTGTTATTGCGTTCAATAAATTATTCTTTGTAGGTTCGAACAAATATGCTGCGCAATATCTTTTACTTGAAAACACGTTTCCCTAAAGAATGGTAAGAAATTTATTTTCTTTTTATAATTCATACATATTAACAGATGTTTTCAATTTTCTAGAATAAATGAGAAAAACCTATTATCAGAAACAAATTCCTTTCTTGAAATTTCGGTCTTTTTCGTAAGCCCTCTAAAGAGAGTGTTTGAGACGAATGAATAACTGCTGGGAAAATATACGTTAAAGGCCTGTGAGTGAAGAGTAGAAAAAGCAAATCAACCGTTTATATAAAAAACAAAAAAGCTTTATTTTTTTATAAAATACGAAACAAGTCACACTTGCTAGTAAAGCAATAGTTAAGCAATAGTTACAACAAAGATTTTGTTTAGATAGGCAGATAAAGGAATTTTTTGTAAAAGTGCGAACAGAATGAATGGATATCGTGCTAATTCAATTCAAACTTATAGTATACTTCGAAAGAAATAAACTCCACGAGTAGAGAATCAGGTTTGAAACCAAGTAACGAGATTTTATTTAAGCGCCTCTCAAAAAATTAATAAAATATTTCAGGAAAGGATGTTTAATTGCAGACATTATGTGTGCCAGCCAGGGTATCGGAGAAGTAATAAAAGAAACTTTTGATGAAGCGATCTAAATTAACATTATTTGGAGAAACGATTTCTCGTAACTTGGCCCAACTAAAACAAATAGAGTTTCCATTCTTTCTGAATTTTATTATGAATTTTATTATTATTATTGTGTTAAAATAGAATGAGCTGTGTTTTATATTATACCAGTATGTTTATTACAAATTGTTCTTTTTTCATCAAATTAATTTAAGCAAACTTTTTATATTTTATTTTAATTTATTTGTTTTCTCTCTTTAAAATAGCTTTAAGTATGTTATTTTCATAATTTTGCAAAAGGTGAAGATGCAGTCGCTTTCTTTTCACTCAAAAATTATGACAATAACAACAATCACAATCGCAATTGCCGTAAGCTACGGTCGTTTGATTGTGAAAGAAAAAGACGAAAATAATTTAATAAATTATTTTTCGAGTAAAAAAAAAAAAAATACCCCGACGATATTAAATAAAGAAGAAAAGAAAACTGCCGTTAATAGTTGCTGATCAATGGAGAGCACTTTGAAAACCCCTGGAGATGCAACACAGATAAACTAGACACTTGCAAGTAACAACAATAACAACAGTGGCTATCATTCAGCAAAAGCGTTAGCTAAAGCTTTGAACACTGGGTTACTGACAATAACAAGTGTTTGTTTGAATGAGAAAAGCACAAAAAAAAAATGTAAAGAAAAAGAAAAAGAAGTAGATGCAGAAAAAAGACATCGGAATACAAAATCGTTAAGCAGACATTAAACTTATGTTCCCAGATTATGAATTATATTAAGCGCTTTGCTTTATTGATTTTCGTTTTTTTATTTTTTTTTTATTTTTATTTTTTATTTTTTTTTTTGTAAACGAATACTAAGATAGGAAAAAAAGCAATTGAAAGAGAAAAGAATAAAATGCTTATCATTTATACAATACTTATGATTGCAAAGCTGTTTAATAAATAAATTATGTATTTGTGTACGTATGGTATGGACATGCGTGCGTACGTATACGTGTTCAGTGTGAAAACTAACGGATTATTGTAGAATGACTTAGACATTTTCTGTTAGTTTCATTTGTTCAATGGGTTGAACAGAGCCAGCAAAAAAAAGAAGAAAAAAGGAAATGAAAAAGATTTAAGCAAGAAACTTGTTGGACTTCAAGTTGCTTTGCTTATCATTACCAAACCGAATATTGTCAAAAATTGAAAAGTAAGATATATTATTATAACTTTATAATAATTTTCAGCTAAGTGAAGATTTGTATTCTGGTGTTAAATAAAAAAAAAAACTTCTAAAATTCATTTTATATTAACGATAAATCTTTTAAAAGTTTCTACCATACTATCATAAAACTTATTTTCTGAAATTGAAAAATATTTTTTATTTTATTTGTTAAAAGAAAGAAAATGATTCAAAGAGATGTTAAAAGATTAAGTAAAAAATTTGTAATATTTATTATTAATAATAATAAATGTGGCTTTAAAAACAGGATTTGCCAAAAGGCAAACAACATTAGCCAACAACACTGAGTTGTAATTTATTTATATATTTTCTCCGTCTCTGGCGGCGTCAGCAGCAACCGTATTGTACGAAAAACAAATTACTTTATTATTCAAAAATAAATCCAGTTATTATGTATGGTTAGCTTACCGTCGACTACACATTTAGACAGAATATGTTCAAAAATTCTACCCAAAAAATGTTTTTGATTAGTGTAGGTCTTTAATAAAAAAAGTAGTTGTGCATGAAGAAAGAAAAGAAATGCTTTTTTTACGGTGCTTCATATGCTTATCTTTATTGATTTTTGTTAATCAATTGTCATAAAATATTATTGATTCTTAATAAATATTTTTTTTTTCCATATATGTTATGCTTGATATCAACAACTTTCAAACATTGGAGGATACTATTGACTTTAATGATCAATTCTTTATACTTTCGTCTTTATATCCTCACTACGCGTCACTATATCGCTAACTTGGCCGTCATTAATCATTAATAACGATATAACGAGTTAGTTGAAAACGCAACGTAAACTGAAGCTAAGGCATAAATAAAAATTTTACACTATTTTCCTTTTTCGAATTTTCGTTTAACATGATCACGACGTTCGTTATAATGACTATGATTTTCTATGTAGCATTTTAAAGTTTCTTTTGTCTAAAAGTCAAACGATTATTTTCACATATTTCTATTTATCTGAAAAGTAACTATTGTTTAACTTTTTTACACAATTGCTTTGATAAAGATAAATCAGTAAAAGTCAGAAACATCTGCCGAAGAGCAACGCTTTAATGAACGTTTATCAAAACTTTTGCTTTTGGCGCATCTTAATTACTTTACAAAATATCGTCTTTATGATCTCTTATAGTGGATACACTTTCCTCTTTCTAAAAAAATATAAAACAACTTAATTCAAACCATTGTTATGTGATTGGTTGATTGATAAGAATCCGGCTTTTTTGCGGACATCATTTCTTTTATTTAAAATAAAAATCGTTGAGAATAATTGAAATTATTTAATGAAATACTTTTGTTTTTGCATTTTATCTGTCTAGAGTCAGCCACCAAGAGCTAATTCCCATTCTTTCGAACATAAAAAATGTAATTTAAAGAAATTAATTATGCATCACTTAACCAATCATACGAAATAACCGCTTGACGTTTCAAAAAACAATTCGCTTTTATGTTATGTTATATATATATTATACGTTCTGAAGGGTATTTGAACTTTTATAATGCTTTAGTCATCACATAAGTACGTACTACAATAATCGCTATTTTTCTCTTTAGCGATAGAATTGTTATTAGAAAACAGTAAGCAAGCAATTTGCATTAAAGTTTATTTCTAGTATCTAACCAACGCGTCACTCAATCAGTTCGTAAGATGAAGCATAGACGTTGCCGCCACAAATGATCAAACGAAATGTTTCGTAAACGTAACATCCAACCATTAGTTTACAAGTTATAGTGTTTTACTGACGATCCCTTTTAAATTTTCAAAACAAATGGAAAAACCTGAAGTTCGTGTCTTGAGGCGTTGCTCTTTAATGGGAAAAAATTCCAACCAAACCACGAATCGGCTTGAAAAGTGTTATGGCAACCTTTCCCCATTGAAAATCAAAATTAATGATGACCTGCTGACTTTAGTCAAAATTCTCCGCACAGGAATAATGCTGACCGTTCTGGTGATCCGAAATCGATAGCTATTCCAGAAAACATAAAAGGAACACAAAATCTTTTGGAAGATCGAAAAGTAAAATTGAATGAGGTAGCTGACGCCTCATTGCTACCAAGGCATTGTAAAAAGTGCATTCATTAATTTGCACTAATATTTGTAGATGATAAAAAACTCTGCGCGAGTAGGTACTACGTTTGACCAAAAATAATTACATGTTAATGATTCAAAACGTTGCTTAGACCAGTTTAGGCGTAATAAGAAGAAATTTTTTCATGCAATACATGACAATCGATGATAACAAGTATTGACAGTCCTCAAAGGCAACTAAAAAGGCAAAGTCTTGGAAGTGGACAAAGGATCAATAGTGAATACTTCACCATTGTCTAAAGTGGTTTTACGTGGGCACCTGCCATGGTGGCCATAATCCACGGTATATTTAAATACTAGGCAAATTACTGTTAACGTTAGTCCCCATCCTTCAGGCTTTGGAACAATCCCCACAAGGGGGCTCCGCAACTCCCAAAGTACCAGAACAAACACTCGCTGGTCAGAGTGCATTTACCAACAACCATCTCGATACTCCTCGATCAGCAACGAGATATTCTCTAAGTTTGTTGACGTTGCCAACATAGTACTCAGGGCATCTGATGACCGAGGGTTAGTTAGTTGTACTTCCTAGTACTATTAGAGCGTTTGAATGCCGAAATCGTAAAAATGGTCTAAAATCATGAAGAAAAAATGCTTTTTCACTAAGACAATGTGCCGTGTCACGAGTCGACCACAACAATGGCAAAACGGCAAAAAGAAAAACAAATTTTGATCCTACGAACTTATTAAGTGATGTGTTAATTCAGCTATCCACTTGGTAAGAATTGAGTTTTGAGTGCATTGATTTTAGAAATCATGCTGAAAATCTCTCTTAAAATGTATAAAAATAAAACAAAAAATAACTGATTTACTGCCTTTTGAACGGAGGCTTACGAAATTATCTTGAATAGCTTGGCGTAGTTTATGTTATATCTTCCTTATTATGTCCCAAAACTCCAATTGTATTAATACGAATTGCAGACAGTGGGAAATTGTATAAGATTCAATACATACATGTATAAATAATTATAATACAACTTTACATTAAATTTTTTTGTTTCTCTTGAAAATTTTCTTTTCTGGGATATGTTAGAAGCGAATAAGAATTACTAATTGGACATAAAGTCTTGATTAGATTTGTTTACCGTGTCAAGTTAAATATAATGATGTATAATATGAAACAGTTGGTCGAATTATTGCATTTGCGTTGTTTTCTACTTATATAAAACATATTCAATCTCTAGTAAATTGAGCACAATGTAGTGAGTTTTCCATCTAATTGCATAACATATTTTCATATAATTATATCTGATCATTATATGTTAAAATTTAAAAAAAAATTTCTCCTCTTTTATAAACATATACATATTAGCGAATGTATTAAAGTGTTTTTTGGTGTAAAAGAAAATAACAAATAAATTACAGGCATTACCGATATTTGACATGTTAAATGCACACGCATAGTAATCCGTGTTTGGTTAAATTGTAAAGAGACAGCATTCCATCACAACGTTTGCTTAAAAACAATCATTACAGAAAATCACAAGCACAAGTGAACATCATTTTCATAAATCCTGACATGGTAAACGTAAACAAAAAACACCCACATTTTAAAGAAACTGAGTAAAAAAAAGAAAAACAAAAACTAGACGCCACATATAATTTCCTCCCAACCCAAAGAAAACAAACAGAACTAAAAAAAAGAAAAACACACAGGAAAAGCAAAGCAAATGTGTACCTACACAAGCATACATAAAATGCAAAATAAAGTCAATGAATACAATCTGTTCGAAAAAATCTTCCGAGATGTTTTTATAAGTTGGTGGTGGTGGTATAGTGGTGACGGTGTTGATGAGAGATAACACACTCTCTTTGGAACGCATGCAAACAAATTTGCTTAGTTTCAGTGTTTGTTTAAAATTTATTTTATTATTATTATTATACTTTTTTGTTGGGTTTTTTCTTTGCCGTATTTCGCTGCAAGTAAATAAAATTAATTTTCTATTGTGAGGCAAATGTCTTCTTCTTTTTGTATTTTCATTTGCAATGAAAATGAGAAACAGTTTGTTTGCATGTGCATGTGTGCAGGTAGGTTTTAATAAGTTTATTATACACAATTGTTGTCAAGACATGACCATCAACAAATAAATTCAGTTTTATTAGCAATTTATGTTAATGCGTCTAAATCGAGGCGATGTATTATAAGGTCCGTTTGCACAATGTTTGTTTAACTTTTATTTAACATTTTAACTATAAGTTAAAGAGAAATTTATTTTCGAATTCATTTCGGTTGAAATTTGTTTTTGTTTTTAACAAATACTAACGCGATTACGAACGAACTTAAATATAAAGTGCATACAATCTCAAAATTCCAAGTTCCAAGTCCACATTAATTGCTACCTTTTTTTCTGTTTATCATAAATATTAAAAAAAAAAAAAAACAAAGCTAACTAATCTGGTAGTGATATAGAAAGAATCGTCAACAGAAATCTGCAGCGCACTGGTGATATCTGAGGACGAAATGACATTTTGCAGATTTTATTAAACTCTCTGTAAATTTTTAGATCAGATTAATTGATCTTTAGATTGTACAGTTAATAGAACGTTTCTTTTGCTCAGCTCGGCCTTTTACGTAGTAGCTTAGGGGATTAAATTCTAGTTGAAAAGTGGCCAAAAATTGGTTTTCCAGAATCGAATTTTTATAGAATTCCAAAGATTCTCATTTTCGTGAACTTGGTTTAAATAAACATTTTATCAACCAGCGTGTAAAATAAAAAAAAAATCTTATTAAAAGAACTTTTTATTCAATCTTCCTATATAGACAACTTCACTATAATCTTCGAAATCGTAGCGGCAAAATGGCGCCTTATTGGGTATTCTTTTTTTTTTTTGATTTGATGAATTTTGCGAAATTATTGAAATGAAAATCGAATTCGCCGGGATAATTATTCTGATTGAAACATACCTCAATCGATCGTATCGCTCAATCAGGTAGCCAACAGGTAGTCGTCAATTTATTGGTAATATATTTGTAATTTTCATTTTTCGTCATTTCGACATTAGGAGACGGTGGTAACCGACTGCAGCGAGCTTTATTATTTAATCTATTTCTTGAGAACCGTGCTAAAGCCATTTCATCGAAAATTATGACTTATAGATATATTATCAACGTGGATGATTCAGTAGAAATCGTGTAAGCGAAGTCTATAAATACTCTATATTTTCACTTTTAAAAATCGTGACTAAAATATCTGACATGTTTTTATATAAAATTTTAAGAAATTTCATAATTAATTTTGTTGTTTATTGTTAGGGAAAAACCAATTTAAAAAAAAAATTTATAAAATACTCCTTTAAAATCTTGAACAGAAGTAACAAAACATTAAGCCTAAGGCCAGCACGTTGTGTAGAAAAAAAATCGATATTTGATTAGCCAACCCTCTAACTGAAAATGCAAAAAAAAAAACAAAAAAATTAAATAAAAACAAAAAGGAAAAACAATGTTTATCTCTGTGTTAAAATTAAGTTGGCCATTATTAAATACATACAAGGTAATCATGTTTTTCATCTGTGAAGCGAACAAGAAAACAACGCAACGTTTAACTCAACAAGACAGTTTCTTTGGTGTTTTTCTAATATTTTTCTGTTTAAATAATGGTAAGACAAACACGATATAAGATGTGTGGTTGTTCGTAGTGATGCTGGTGGTGGGTGTTGATTCCATCATAAAAACCACAACCACAAGTTATGCATACCACCCATAGAGTCATAAATACATATAGAAAAGAGCTACAAAATAAACTGAAATTTGTTTCATGTAATTTATGGTGAATGATCAAAATATATATATTTAAAACAGCAAAAAAAAAAAAAAAAAAATTTAAATAGTAAATAAATAAATAAAAATAAACTATTTTACTGGCGTAAAACTAGATGCTGCAATAATCGATTATGATTATTATTAGTTGTTAAAATCATACTTTTGTATAGGGAATAAAAGTAAGTAAATAAATAAATAAAACTAAACTCCATTGACATCGGTATATAACTCGATTGATCACGGCATAGCATTTACCTCCCAGCACTTCTCCCACCCTTATCGGACTCTGCCAACGTTGCAAGCTACTGTATTTTGTAATACAAAATTTGCCCGATTTTAAATGGCCCGAATGTGCTTTACAATTAACTTGTAAAAATGCAAATTTTTTTGCATAGCTACGTATCAAAATGTCTAAATATATATGTTTTTGCCATTTGTTTGCCTTTCAATAACTTTTAGTTAGAAGTTGTTATTGTTTATTAAAAAAATCGTAGTATTAACCAAAGTAAAGATTATGTCGTGCTTAAGTTTAAAGAAAGAAATAAGATTTGCGTGCCATATTTGACATAATGCAAATTATCAAAAAAATTGATTTATAAAAAAAAACCGAAAAGAAAAAACTAAAACGAGAAAAACAAAAATTAAATTAAATTGGAAAGAAAAGTTTGTAAACAATACAATACCATTGTAAACAGTACAGTAACCACTAACTGTTTGATGGAAAAAATTTGATTTCATATAATAATATGAGAGGGACAAAACTGAAGGGCGTTGATATGCACGCCCTACACTCTGACGAAGAGATAAAACATTCGGCTGCAACTTGCCAATGAACATTTATTTGGCACAGGTAGTGTATTCGGGGTCCTTGGGGAAAAGCTCGAAATTTCAAGGAAATAATTTCTTTCGGTTTTGATGCTGTTTTCCCCTCTTTTAGAAGGTCCGAAACTGCTATTAAGGCAGCAAAAAATAAAAACTAATTTTCTGCATCAAAAAAGAAAAAAATTAGTTTCCTGCCTTAAGCATCGAAGACTCTTAAGCAATAGGAATAATGTCATCATCACTTTGTCTAATATTACGATTAACCCGAAGCTAAGGCTTGCTCTTAATATCTCAATTTTGGCGTCGCTTGCGTAATAGTCCTTAGATTGTCTTATTACACTGTCCAGAGAATAATGGTAAAAATGGTTAAATTTATGAAATGTTTGTAACCTAAAAAAAAAAAAAAAAAAAAGAAACACGCATTGAAACATCTATGAACCATATGAAGCATATTCTGGCTTAGCATAAATAATTCAATGGATTTTCTTCGTCCGTTTATTTCGCTGGGATCAGTTTACTGATATGTAATTTGGAACAACGGAGGTTTCCTATAGCAATGGCTTACAGCTTATCCGACTACTTAATCATTCATTTCGGTTTAAAAGAGTACAGTTGTCCCTTTAGAATGTACGCTATAACTTCAGATTTTCTACAGCATGTAAGACGATAAATAATACATCAGTCAATAAGTTCGTAAGATCATTAATTCTTTTGCGCTTTTATTATTGTTGTGTCCGATTTGTCACGACGTGTTTCATTGCCTTACATTGCATGAAAAAATCCTTTTTATTTGAACTAAACATCTCCAAAGAGTGCTTTGTATCGTTAAGATGCGATTGTTTTTGGTCAATTGTGGTACCCACTTTGGGCATTACTTTCTTATTGAAAAATATTCATGCAAAATACTAAAGTGTTTTAATATGAGCTATATTACGATTTTATACTCTTTTTTTATATCTTCGAAAATTAGAAGAAAAGTAGCGTCAATAAAACAACTGTAACTTGTACAGTAACGGTGGGAGTTTTATAAAATTTTGGCACAGTTTGTTCGCATGTTGTGTGTATCTAAAAATCATATATACTCATCAATAGTGGCAACATCTATAGGTCATCCTGCTACTTTTAACATAATAATAACAATAATAATAATAATGTTATGCTGCATGACTAAAACAAACAACTTACGCCTAAAAAACAGAATTAGTTTTTTCTTTCTTTTTTGTTACCATGGTCTCGACATCTAGTCATGTAAGGTCTTTAAGTCCAGTACACTTTTTGCCCTTTGAATATTACAAGAAGGATAATACTGAATAATATAAGTACTTTCGAGGATTTTGCGAAAAAAGTTTTCCAATTAGGTTTAACTAAAAATATTTCAGAAATTTAATGAAAACTAAATTCTCAAATTTACCCTAAAAGAAAGGAGCGAAAGTTTAACATTCCGCAACGATGTTTTGCATTGCGACACATTCCGACTTTTGTCAATCAATTAATCATTTGTAGACGCGAACTACTATCTCTTTCTATGAAACGAGTAGGTAGACCTGCCTGCAAGTCTTGGCTAGTGATGAGATGATTATGATTTTCTTCATAATTTACAACATGGCATTCAATTCTTAATTGGGTTCAAGTGATTCTGCGATAAATTCATTACATTTTATAAAATGTGTACTTTTTAAAACAGTTTCCTTTTTTTTTTTCTTTCTTAGCGACACTTCAGTTAGGTACAGAAGCTTAATATGAATTCGAGTTTAATTTGCTTTTTATTCAAATGAGGTCTGCTTTAATATGAAATAAAATTTGTCTAAATAACATATTGTTATTGCAATAATGGGGCGTGTCTTTGCTAACGGTGCCTTGTCAGAATAGATAAAAAATAAGAACAACACCTTAAAATAATTGAGTCTCCAAAACTAAATGCTAATGAGAAAAGAATAATAATACAAAAGAAATTTCAATACAATAACAATAGCATGGAGTTGCATATTGGTTATCGTATCAAATGAATATGTAGCAATTGATAAATTAAATAAATAAAATAAAAAATAAATAATAAAAAACTTAAAAAAAAAAATTAATATAAATAAAATAATATTTAAATAATTCCGATTGTTTTCAACGTAATAAAATTATGGTGAAAAAGAGACACTTCCCTCTATTATGAAATGAATATGAAAATTATGAAATCTACATAAAATTTGCTAATGTTAGCGTTATGTGGACGTCGACAGGCATAGTTGGCTTGTAACAAAACATAACCAATTCTAAGTATGTGTACGCGATTATTATTTAGTTTGCTCTAATTTGCATTATTAAGTTGAATACATGAACACTGACTGGAAAAGCGAACACAGATAGCTACACCCATTATCATTATTGCTGTTTTCTATATTATTGTTATTATTTCGTTTCTTTTTTTTTTTTTTTGTTTTGTGTTTTTCGGTTAATATTTAAATTAAATTAATTTTAAACGTTGGCTGAGAAAGAGACATAAAACATGAAACACGATGAAGGAACCAACACCAATCAACAAAGCAACGAATGAAATGAACGGTTTCACATCAATAAATTGATTTTGCAAGCAACGGCAGAGCAAAGCGCCGAGCGTTTCTTACCTATAACAAGACTATGAATGCGATGAAAACAAAAGACTTGAGCAACAAACTTTATAGACTTGATTTTTATTTTGTTATATACGTATATACACGAATAAATTTTTTGTTTTTTAGTTTTATTTTTTTTTAAATAGTTAGACAAACAATAATAAGGTGTTTGTTTGTGTACAATTTCATGTAATCTATAGATGAATTTAACATAAATTGAGTAAAGAAAATGAAAAAAAAAAAACAAATATACACATATACATATATATATATATATATATATATATATAGATATATATATAAATACATATGTATATATATCAACAGCAAAAAGAAAAATGCTTAAGCAACAGGCAACACCCCGCATGCTAGTTTCAGACACATACACACACGAACTCTATAACAAACTGTCTTGCTTTTGCAATACAATGAATGCATTACTAGGCTGCATAAATAACACTAGGAAGTTTTAGTTGTTTTTGTTGGTTTTCTTTAGTTTTATGAAATTGATTCGAAGAAAATTATTGGGAGAAAAAATACAATACCTAACAATAACAACACACACAATAGCGATTGCCACAAACTTAACTTCACTCACAAATTGCGTGTTTGTTTTAATGGTAAGTGACACCTAACAAAGCTCTGCTCTCTTGATATCTTACGAAGGTTCTAAAGTCATCTTAACTCAAGTGTTAAACAGAAAAATGTAAAGAAACTGACTGAATAAATGACTGACTGAATAAGTGAGTGAGTGACTGAATGAGTGAGGGAATGATTGTTTGCCTGTTGACTTAAACGTTATAACTTCAACAGCCCATTTAGTGTCTATTTAAGGTATTGTCAATGTTGTGCGCTGTATAGTTGTATAGTCACTTTTACTAACATTTACAATTACAACAAACCTAATATTGTTATGCTAATTTAATGCATTCATTCAGCCTCTTTTATTTATTTTATTTTTTTGTTTTTCTTCTCCAAACATTTTCCAGTAATTTGAAAAGCAGGGAAAAAATCTTCATGAGTTTCACTTTTTGCTTTTTTTGCACGGCAAGAAACGACAAAAGACAAAACGCAACCGGCAAACAGTTTGTTGTTGCCTTTTAAGACAGTCAGTCAGTACATCCTTTGTGCTGTAAAAATATGCCTCCACACAGCATACGTATACGTGTGTGTTGGTATGAGTATGTCAAAAATTTGCATTTGTAATGAATCAGCTGGAGATAAGCTGCTGTTACTGTTGCCGCTTTTCTGTATAATTTACAGCAACCACTTCTGGCTTTCGTACAATATCGTATATTTTATATAACCTTACTACTGTGCGTTTCTGGCGGGTACGTGTTTGCCAGTGCGCTTATGTGTGCATAAATAAGCATATTTCTTGAATTATAATCACATTTTAATTAATGCCAAATTAATTGCCATGAAGTAGCAAACTGTCATCTAGACAACAATACAATTTGTCATGTTGCAGGTAAAAAAAGAAAAAAAAAAGACAATAAAAATTGTTTATTATAGAGAAAACAAATTTTTTTTATCTCTCTATACACAATAAGGAAGAAAGATAAGTAGTATAAAAATTTCAATTTTCTTTCAGTTTCAGATTGTTTTCTATTCATCTCTGAAACCAGACATCGACGTTTGAAGCCACCAAATTACCTTAAGATTATTCGGAATATACCATCGATACTCTTGGTCATTTACCGCTTTGTACGTATTTTTCTTCTTCCCTGCACCAAGAAAAATAATCAAGTGCTGTAAGCGATGGCAAAAAAGGCAAAGGTATCATCGAAAGTAATTGTTTTCAAAACAGTGCAAGAAAGATTTCATTAATTATGTGAGGATTCTTAACCACAACTTGACTTGTTTACATGTATCTACCCGTCCGAAAATCTGTTCTTTTTCGAAATTCTCAAGAAGAAGATGGCAAACTATTGAATTTTGTTCAGTTCGGTTCAGTTCTCTTGAGTTCAGTTTTATTTTATTTTATTGATTGTTTCCATCAAAAAAAAGTGTAGACCAATGTAAATAGTTACAATGATAATAAGGAATGTGTCAAAAAAAGATTATAATGTCAAGAGTCAAACAAAATTACGAGGTTAAGAATGACTTTAGTCTTCTATTATATAGCCTAAGAAAAGGTGTATAATGCTTCTAAATATGGACAAATTGTGAGCAAAATAATCGTAAGCTGAACTATAACTGAAGACTATAGTAGGCTCACTTTCTTCAATTTGTTCACTTTGTTCACCTTTGATTGAACTTAAAAGCGCGTTCGAATTAACAAAACATGTTTAATTAAGTAACTGAATTCTACTTTTTAACTTACAAGCAAAATATGACGAATGCCGAATGAATTAATTTACAAAACATTAAGAGAAAACAAAACGTAACGAAATATTTAGTGTGACCTCTAAAATTCACCGTAAGTGTAAGTGAAACATGCCCACATTCTTTATTATTTCGGTCTATAGCATCTTTTAATGACAGATGTCACAAAAATTATTGGGAGAGAGAAGTTGAGAAAAATTATTGTCTTAACTACCAAAATGATGCCAACGACTGTCGAAAAAAATCAACCCTGGTTGTATATGGGAAGTTGTGAGTGCTATTAAAATTTACTGAAAAATGATTAAACCTATCTTTTTGTAAATTAAATGCTTATGTCTTTTATAGGAGACGTATTAGCAAACTTCATTATTCTTAATTATTTCTGCAAAGCAATAAAAACCAATAAAAATTGTTTAACAATATTTTTTAAAGTAGAACCAAACTATTATGTTTATTATTAACCTCTTGCAAGAAAGGCAAACAAATATAAAATTAGAACAAAAAAAAAAAAAAAAATTGAAACCAAAAAAAAAATCAAAGCAAGAAAGTTATATTTGTCTCGAAACGAATCTTCGATACTTATCATATTCATTCAACACTTAAATATTATAATTAATGTAATTGTAAGAATGCTAGTGGTCTTTTAAAACCTCTTCTTCACTGCGATTTCTCAAATGGTCTTAAAAATATTTATACCAAAATTTTATTTCAATGTTTCTAATGATAATTCCGTAAGTGAACGATTATGATCTATTGCGAATATGCTGGTAGATAGAATGTGTCGTTTTAAATATTCTTGATAAAGAATTGCTCCAAGCTTTAGTTTAGCATATGTTGCGAATTCTCAGTTGCATTATTTTAAATCTTTTTTAAGCGCGTATGTAAGTCTTCTAGGTGGTTCTCTGAGTTTTTGAGACCAATGCTTGTTAAGCTTGGAAAATTTTAATTGTTCACCTCTTGTGATAAACCACACCTTTTCGTAAACTTGATCTAGCAGAATTAAGTCATATTGTGGTTTCCTATTTGAATTTTTGCGACCATAAAAGCTTCTTAGTATTTTCATACTGATCAACCAGATGTACATTTTACAGAAACTATGAGCATATACTTATCCTTCGATGATGAATACTAGGAAACAAATATACACATCAAACTACTTGAAAAAGGAATTATGTTCTATTATGAACAACTCGTTCTTGTTCGTTCAAATTATTCTTTAAAACAAGCAACGAAACTATAGACACAGTGCAGTGGAAAACGCGGTAAAGGTCGACTATTTATTATGCTTTAGAACGGTTTTACAACGATTAATTACTTTCGTTGTTTAGAAAATTATTTTAAAGAAGATCATGTAATTTCTTACGACGTCATATATCAGTCATATCTTCTTTGAGGTCGAAGCAAATTCTTAAGAAAATCTTGAAAAAGTCGAATGGATACGTTTCGATACCTGCGGAGATAATCGTTGAGTGCATCTTCAATTCGTTTGATTGTAGTAAAAATCGTAAATAAAATTAGAGGCTTAATACTATAAGTAGTGCAAGGTATAAAAAATAAAAAGAATTATATATAGTTTTTAAAATAATTTTTGTGTGCCTGCAGTTGTATTAAAATTACATCCGCTTTTTTTTATTATTGCATTCCTTAATTAGAAACTGTAGCGTTGCGTTCATTTTGTAAAGTAGAAATGAATACAAACTCAAACAGATGTATATGTATTTGTGTCTCTGGTCGTACAAAGCTCGATTATTATTATAGTTATAGTTATAGTTATTTGCTAAAAACTATAGTAAATTTCTAGTTTTATGGTAATAAATCATAATTGCCAACAGAGATTTGCCTAAACTTATTAGTGAACTAACACAGTTATGCATTTACACGGCATACAAATCCAATTTATATATATTTGCATATATATAGTTATATACATACATATATATATATATTTATACGCATACATGCACACATGCAGAAAATGAGTAAAACAAAAATAAAGGCGAGTCAAGACGTTTTCACTTTAATATCAATTGAATAGCTTAACTAAAAGTTTAAATTTAAAACAACACAAGACCCAGACAGGCTGCAAGCTTTGCTCTGCAAGTATTGGTATCGATGTGTGGCGTTTATGTTTGTGTGCTGCGCGAGTCAACGTTATTAATACGGAATCCGTTAGTTAGCTTTTCTAAGCGTACCAAACGGCCTTTAAAAGAATTCAAACATGTGTTGTTGCTGTTTTCCTTTTGTTGTTGTTATTACTGTTGTTACTATAATTCATTACATTGTTGTTGCTACGACTCTATGTAGATGTTTGTGAATATTTATATATCTTGATCTAAATGTGCTTTTATATCTCTCGTACGGTTGTTCGTATCTTTGGTACGTTTGTTTATAAATTCGCTAATGTATATATAAATATGTAAATATGAACATAGTGACATACAAATAAATATATACATCTTGTAAATATATTTGTTTATATATTTAATAATAGACCGTAATATACTCGGGCAAACAACTACAATTACAACAATAACTACAACCACCATCGGCTTTATACATTTGAATATGTTATGGATAATGACATACTACAATAGTTTATAAAGAGAAACACACCTTAAAACCACTTGGCTGTGGTTTTTTCTATTTTCTGTATATCTGTAATAAGTACAAAAAAAAAAAAAAAAAACAAAAAAAAATAGTTCCTATAAACACAATTCACCATATATAGCATGCGTATGAGAGTATGGTTTTTTTTTCTTTTTAAATGCAACTCAAGTTCTATGCTATAATCGAGACAAATTTTCATTATGAATACATAGAAAGCGTAGAAAACTTCCTTTTTTTTTTTTTCTTATTAAACTACTACCGGGAAGTGTGCGTTATAATCAAATTCTTTGCATTTAGATCAAGGTATAGCTAAAGAGGAAGGATACAAGTAATTATATAATAAATACATTGCTCAGCACGCAACAATAATCGATGCATCGTTTTCAAAATTTTCTTATAATTCAAGCTTGGGCTTCTCGAATTATTTAATTTGATCATTGAAGCAAAGCTGATTCAGATAAAGTTTATAGCAGAAAGGCAAGTGAACATATGTAAATCGATTTTAACATTGAAAGCCGAAACTAGAAAGACGGACAAGCCAATGTGGTTTAGAATTCAAGCCAAGTACAAGCGCGCGGAGGAATTTTTCATCTTCTCTTTCTTTTCACTTTCTTTTACAACTTTAAGGTGGATACGCGCGCGAATTACGTTTATTAATTGGCGTAATTCAACACAGGCGGGGTACTGCAAGATCAGCAAAATAAAACAATTCTTTATATCAAGCATTTTTCTCGGTTAAATTCTCCAGTATCTAGTTATGCTATATATTTGATAAGCTTTTCAATGTAGAATTATTATAATTTAGACGAGCGTCCATTAGAAGAACTGAAGTCATTAAAAATAAATAAGAAATTTCTAAAAAACATTTTGACAATTGACGATAGTTTAATCACTTGTCAGCACGTTAAACCACTTGAATGACGAATAGGTTTAAAAGCTTCAATTTATTTCATGAAAAGCATACTTAGCACACTGCTTTCCTTATAGGCCAACTTACTAAGAAGTGAGTATTTTATGTTTGGATTTATCAAAAATATATTTTGTTTTTAATTCAAATAAAAAAACATTTCTTTTGATTTGAGTTAATGAATTCGTATTTAATTATAATTATTTATAATAATTTTATAATCTCCAGTTAGTAGTAGAGTTTTTTCAGGTTCATCAATAAGTGAAACTTGTTTTCAGAGGAGAAATATTTTGTCAGCTTTCGTTGGACATCATAATACGATAGATTTTTTTTTGCTTTTCATAGCTTTCGGCTTAAATTAATGATTGCTTAAAATATTTATAACAAAAGAAAAAAATATTGAAAAACATAAAATAACACATAATTAATAATTTTCTAATAGAATACATAGCTAAAGATATTTAGAAAATATTAATAGCCGAACATTAATAATTAATGACTTACAGTACAGTAAATCATCATAATATCATCAACAAAAACTCTTTTACTCTTCGCTTTGTGGAACACAAGTAATAAAAAAAGTATCCATTTTATAGAGAGAATAGATAATAGAAGAGTTTATGTTTTCATAATAAACTTGAAAAAACTATTTTAATTTTTCGCTTAAATGGATAATAATCAAAAAGTTTGAGTGTCCGTAATAAGAAACTTTGAAGGATTATTTAATTTGTCTTAAAATACATTGTATAAGTTGTTCAAATTCTTCTTCTGACTTTGGCACGACGTCTCTTCTTTAGCTTAAATGTTTCTTTTTCTATATTTGATTTATTATTATATTTATTTATTTAGACTAAAAAAATAAATTCTTGGACAAGAAAATATAGAACGAGCACTAGCAGCTAAGACTATCGGGTCTATTTTTTTACAAAAGCTGGACTACATAGTTAATCAATGTTTGACTTATAAAATATACGGAAAGTTAAAAAAAAAAGCGTTTATTTCCTTAAGGGAAGACTTAAGCAAAATAATTGAAAATATATTTTTATTATGAAATTAAAATATTTTTGATAAAAAGAAATTCTCTATGCTTGTGTAGAGATTTCCATCATTCATCCGATTAGTCTATTGGGAATTTCCATCGTTGACGTGAATACTATTAATGAATATTTTTTGGTAATTTTATGTTTAGTTTTTAGTCATTTTTAAGAGGAGGGACTCAATTATGCGGAGGTGGGCTTTAAAAAAATTACAAGAAGAAAACAAATCTGATGTTTTAATATATTCAAGGAAGAAAAAATTAATTACTGATGAACTTAATTTCGTATTTTTTTTTTTTGAAAATCGCAGAAGACTGTTCAATAAAATTTTCGAAAATCATAATCAATTACTGCAACAACAATATAAGAATAATAACAGTGCACTTTGAAACTTT
This sequence comes from Glossina brevipalpis, assembly GCA_000671755.1. Taxonomy (NCBI): domain Eukaryota; kingdom Metazoa; phylum Arthropoda; class Insecta; order Diptera; family Glossinidae; genus Glossina; species Glossina brevipalpis. The sequence continues at coordinate 1,444,254 of KK351018.1, forward strand.
CAAACACATTTTTCCGACAAAGCAACAGTATTTTATATGCATATGTGCGCTATGTATGAAATGTGGCTTTTTATTGATGCCGCCGCCGCCAACATAACATGAGAAGATGCTGATGATGCTGATGCTGCTGCTGCTGGTGATGATGATGATGATGATGACTATGAAATGTTACAGCGCTACCATTAGACAGAATGAGGTCAATATTTACACATACAAAACTGACATGCGCTCTTATGCGTACGTACGCACTTATGTGTAAACAAATATAAATGAGAGCAACAGATTTTCAAGACAAACTGCACAAGTGTTCGATATAAAAATCATTTATGCGATTAGTGTCATGCTTGTTGCGTGTTTGTTTTTATAAGAAATGTGCGATGGTGAGAATTTTTCCCAATCGTATACTTTCCACTTTAATCCTCACTATCTGAAGTTATTAATGCGAAGATACGTATGTATTAATCGAAAATCTTGAGAAATATTACTTATTTCTGTCTATCTGTCTTACTGTTTGGTTGTGTTTTATAGTTTTCCCAATAAAATAGTTTGAGATAAATAGTCATTTGAAATTTCGAAGCAAACGGGAAAAATATACAAATTACTACAGTGGAAACTATGTGTGAACGTATGTTATTGTCAATGAATTTGTAATATAGTAAAATACGCTTTTAATCGAAGTAGGCCTTCTATCAAAGTAGGATTTTAAATTGTATTGCCGAAGGGCATGCGTTCATACGGCGGTTTTTCGTATATTCAGACATTGTGAGTAAAGTCGAGTATTGAGGTTCCTTGAATTGATTCGTTATTGAAATAAACATTAAATTAAACATTACACTAAAAAATATTGTCGAGAGATACTAAAAATTTTCGGCATTAAATCTATAAGAGATATGACTGTGAAGCCATTAAGCTATAGGAGTCGTCTATAACTTAAGGGCAAAACGGTTCTGTACTCATAAATAACCAAATTCTGCATAAGGTGATAAATATGCGATATTTGCATTACTCCGGATACAACTTTACTACTCGGAATTTCTTCTCAGTAAATCAAAGCCAAGACGATGCTTTATATAACTTCTATAAAAACTCATCTTAAAAGAAGATTTTTTTTCGTATAATTTTGGTTTTATATGAATCTATCTAATTTTCTTCTTCTATGAGTGCAGTTGCGCGAGGAAATTCAAAGTCAAAGCTTATTTGTGGAACTCGAAGTACATGAAGCATGAAAATTCCAGCAACAAAGATATAGAGATAGAACAGAAAAATAGTTTCCAGATTGACTGAGAATGTCATGGTGGTTAAAATAGTTTTTCTTTTTCCTTGAGGCTTATTGTTCCAAAGTAAAAATGATACAAAATAATTATTATACCCCTAGGCTACAAATGGCCCATATGTAAAACTCCATGCCTATCGCTTCCTGATAATGAACTATAAGACATTTACTCGGAGTTAAAGAAGAACTTGACATGAGACACTTTCAGTTATACCTGAAGGCACGTGGCTCTCTCTGTGGATGAAATTATATTAAGAATAAAAGAATTTTAAGTTCTTTAATATTTTTTTTTTTTTTTTTTTTTTTATGTGTAAAGGCATAGTTGCATGTATGCATTCTGAACCACTTAGTGAAAGTGGAACGTGAGCAATATGTTAAGTATTTTTCTATGAAGGTAAGTCATTTTTATTTCTCTCATAATTTTAATTCACTTCATTTAATGGCAAAGTTAAAGTTTATTTCCTTAAGTTGTCTAAAAGATTTTTTTCTTAAAAATAAGTATTTACCTCAACACGCGGCAACTAGGTGTTGCCGGAAGATTACATTTATAGCTTTTGTTTTCATTTTCTGACTTCTATAATTTCAGGTTTGTAATAATAATTTTGGGTTTTCGGTTTTTTTTTTCTTTTTTGCTTTTTTGGGTTTTGTGCTTTGCACTTTCTCGTTGCCGCCTTCAACTCCTTCTCCTCCGCCTTAATTATAGGTTTAACAATTTTTTGGTCGTAGTTTTTAATTTTTGATTTCTTCTTTGTAAAGCTTTTTTGGCTAATTAAGTAAATGAGTGGAGAGACACATGTTTAACGTGATTTTAAAAGGTGGTTTTTATTTGTCTGTTTTATTTGAATTTAACAGCATTAGGTTAATGTTCATTGACTTAAGCCAACAGATCTACGAATTTAAATATGCAGAAGTATCTAATCGAAAAATGTAAATTTTGCAGAAGCTTTTCTACGGCGTTCATGTGGAGTCAATTGGGGTTAATATATGGATGGAATTTGATTAATCTTTTTAACTGGCTAAGGTGTGCGAATTTTAAAGTTACTAAGAGAGCACGTGTTACCTAAAAATTCAAATTAATTAAAATTTATGTTATACAAAATAAAATACAATCAAACTGAAAATTATAGTAAATTGAATTAAATTAAATAGAACACAAAGCAGAAATTTAGTTCGACCGATAACAGAATGCTGCTAAGAAATTATATTTTCCATATAGTATGGATAGTAATTATAACACTTTCGATATCTCTGCCATGAAAATTGATAAATTGCTATCATAGTTACGGGAAGATGGCAAATTTTATTGAAGAAATTAATTTGTCGATCATTTCAATATGATTTTAAAAATATGTATACTATCTTGGTGGGATGTTATCTCAATCTGAAATATAAGATAGACTTCTTCATTGAATTCAGCAAATAGAGAGAATTTGTTTATTATTTTCATATAAGAGTAGCAAAGTTTTTTTCAAGAAACAAAAAATTTTTTCTTAATTTTGAATATACTATTTTTAAAAAGTCCGTTGAACTTTACATTAAAATTTCAATTAACGAAAGTATGTCTGAAGTTTGGAGTTAATCAACTGATAATTGTGGTAATTTAATGGCATGACTAAGGCAATGCTTTAAAGACAAAAATGCTTTTGTTTTACAAGATCGGATCGTTGCTCGTGGGACACGTCAAGATATATTACACGTGACTATTCTCGAGGACTAATCCCCAATCAAAATTATGCATGAGTGTGGGGTAAAAAAAAATTTCATGGCATTCCCGGGCTTATATCTAAGCATACCGTTAGGTATAGCATACAGATTTTAAACCATATTTCTCAATGTTTTTTGCAAAATGAAACAATTCGTCTCCCTTTGTTAAATTTGAATATGTCGGTAATCCGCAAGATAGGATGTTTGGAAGTTACTTTTTAAAGGCAATTTCTTGAAGCGAATGCGTTAATTGTCTACTCCTATCTTCGTTGAGATACTCTGAATTGGTAAGCTTAGCATTTGGAGAGATTTCTAACATTACTTTGCGTTGAGTTCAGTATTAATCTATTTCATTTATTATTTCAAACATTTTGATCATTAAGTCTTTTTGACTCATAACACAAAATATTTGTGACATTGATGTGATAGCAAAATCTAGTTTTTTTTACTAATTTATCGTTTGTTAAAACGGAAATGTTTGAGTTTAAAGATATCTTGAAATTATCATATTTAAATTCATGCGACATAATCCAAGCTGCAGTAAAGGATAAGCGTATAATTTTTTTAAGATAAATTTTAAATTTATATTAGAAAAGATTTAGAGCAACGGTTGTATTTAAACATTTCCGTTGGAGAAACCAAAAATCTTATAAGTAAAAAAGAATATTAAAAAAAAAAAGGAAAAAAAAAAACAAACTAAAATGATTACTTTTCGATTTCCGTAGAAATTTTGTCGGTATCGTGTATTGATTTTATTTTAAATCAAATGAGAAAAAAGAAAGATTTTTTTATTATCACACTAAATAGACTTGATTTAAAACTCAAATTACGCTCAGTAGTGTATTTAAAAATGTTATCTATGTGCACAATTTAATGAGGCGTTGGTTGTATGAAAAAGCTCCATTGTCTTTAAAGTCACTTTTTAACAAACTTTTGTTCAGATTTATTTGAACATATCCGCGGGCATTGGAAAATAGAGCGTCATCACATGCATCGAAGACAGATGATGTTTCCGGTTTCACTTCAAAATACAAACAAATTTTTTTTTAGTTATAACAAAAAGTAGCTTTAAACGGTTTAAATTATTCATAAACTTTCCTTTAAAAATTGAAAATAACATTTTTACGTTAAAAAGGGAAAACTAATGCAAAATTTTCGTTTGTCGTCAAACTTGCTTTAAATGAACTTTGCCTGGTCCGTATGTAAATCAAAGGACCATCGCTTGCATCTGAAACCTTGGAAATTTATGTACCAGAAATCTTTAATTGAAATTTTGCTAATGATTATAAAAGAAAAACAAACAGTCGGGTTACGGAAGAGCAAGCAATTTATGCAGCATTCAGGAAATAGTTCGTATTTGAGCATTTATTTGTACGTACGAGGATATAATCATGCCCTCTTATGTGTTGTAATTATAAAATAATATAAATAAATAGTTAAATAATTCCGTTAAAATTTTCTATTTAAATTATATAAGAAGAATTAATAATAGAAAAATATTCACTAAAAAAAGTATTCGAACGTTAGGTACGAAGAGAATGTGTGTGTATGTACACCATACAATATGTACGCAATTGTCAATCCACATCGAACGTAATGTATTGGTTCTATATATTCAGAGCTACGCTAAAAAGCCGAATTCGCGATTCGATCAACGTTTGGTTTAAAGGATAGACCAATTGGAGCTACCAATTAGGCAACTTTGGAGTATACATATTGTTCTTCGACCAAGAGTCTATTTCTAGGGTTCCAAAGTTTGTTTTTCTTTATTTTTTTGGAAAAACTTGACTTGACCCAGTTCAATCTTTTTCTAACATTTCGTTACCTTCTTTATGGAGTGGTTTGTCAAGTCACCCAAATAGTATGTTGGTTTCCAAAATGACCTTATTATTTGAATCAAATATTTTCTTCAGCGCATGCTTTTGATATATGCCGGGAGACAGATTTGAAATACGATGTGTGAAGCAATAATTTGAACTTCACTTCATGCAATCCGATGCTTTTGTCCCACTAGGACTAAGCGCAATGCTCATCTGGAAAAAGGAAAGGGAAAAGTACTTCTTTGGAAACCACAAAATAGGAAACACACATACACAGCCTTTTGGTATCTTTACGATGTCAGCTACCTCTTTCATTTTCCTTCTCCAATTATGGAGAACTTTCATGTGTTTTTTTTTTGCGTTTCCCAATGTAACTACTTTTTTTTAAGCATTAGGGACGTTCGCATTACCTCTTTTAGAATCAGCAGACCACTGACAAGTTATTATTTTTGACGCTGAAGGGTTGCCACAGTACTGTTGCAGACGATACCGGTAAATAACTTGCAAATCAATGATCGAAAGGATAAGAGATTTTGTTTGTTCTGTTTGGCGTCTGCTGACGGTTATCATATTCTAAAAGTAATATGGATTTGTTTGCTGGAGATGAAATTTTCATGGCGGTCTCGGGAATTATTGATCGATATTTTATACATATAACTATATAACTAAACGATTGTATATGACTAGTTGGCAGTTTTATGTTTGAGAAAACCATCCGATAAATCTAATATACCTCCAGAGGTGGATATAACAACAAGCTGAACCTACAAAAAATATTGAAAGAAACGAAAACTCCACTTAAAAATATGTTAAATCATGTAATAGCATAACGAAAGAAATTACCAAAAAAAAAAAAAAAAAAAAACCCAAAATTAAAAAAAAAAAAAAATTTTGTTTTAAAAAAAAAAAAAAAAAAAAAAAAAAAAAAAAACATGAGTTATACAAAATAGTCAAAAAAAAAACCAGATTACATAAAAAGTAATTTAATGACAGTGTTTGCAGCTAAATGGAGTCGAGTTAAGTATATGAAATAAATAACAACCACCTACACTTCAATAGAATACATTAGAGCACAGTTACAGGGTAACGATATGGACAAAAGTGTAATGTAAGGAATGTTGACCAAAGAAAGGCATTTATGGTAACTCAAAAAAAAAAGAAAGAAAAAATTTCTAAGAATTTCTTCATTCGGTTTCGCAACAGTTAAGGGCTATAATAAAAGAAATTCATGTACTTTTATATATATATATTTTTATATACTTTTTTTTATATACTTTTATATATGAGCACATAATTAGATTAACGTGATAGAGGAAATCGTAGTGCATTTATTCGCACGTAAGTTTAACACAGTTAGGAATAAATGAACATTAAGATCCGAATGCAATAACAGATAGGAGAACCCTTGATTGCATGATAGAGTAAGCCACGTTTTCTTTCTTTATCTTGAGACCCTACTTTCACGTTCCAAAATTTAATAAAAGGGCGTTGATTGAATTGCTGATTTACTAACTGTGTCTCCAAGCACAATTGAATGCGCTTCATTAAATAGTATAATAGAGACGGTTACATTCTATTCTATTTTTAGTTTTTTCGATGAAAATTGTTAACAAAAATAAGACAAAATATAATCGATATAGCTTTTGAGAGATTTGTAAAAATTTCATACGACTTCTGTTAATGTTCATTGAACCAAAATCATGTTTACAGGTTTTATAATATTTTTCCTGCTACCGGTCTGCTAACTTTAATACTTGGTTTGTAAAGCCCACAAACTCGTGTTAGAAACCTTTTCAAATATATTTATATATATGTATATATATACGTGTGTGCGTGTTTCATTCGTTTGAGTCATATTAAATCGATTTAATCGTTAAGAACTATACGTCTGCATTATACCAGCAGAGAACTGAACTGCAATTCGATAAGCATGCTTTACCAGAGACAAAATTTGAAATAAATGTAGATCTGTTTGAAGTCAGAAAAAGATTGTGGGACGTAGTGCTGAAGTATAACAAGAAATTGATTGATTTCAGTATAGTGAACATAGGTGCTGAGTATTTCAGATTCGCCACAAGCCACGTATAGCTTCTTGGATTATTTATATTAAATTTGTTTCGCCATAAATATTAAATAAATAAAGCGAGACATGCACACACATGTGCACTCACTCTTTGATTTGTGAGTTTAAAGCATTTAGCGGGTTTATGTTTTTATTTATATTTTTACGGTTTTGTGTACTTGACCGCATGCATACAAGTGTCATTGCCAAATAACAATTGAACGGCGGTATAAGAATATTTACTATAGTAGTTTTTATAAACAACACATACAGCTGTAGCTGGAGCTGTAGTTATAAAGCAGAAATGCACTTTTCAAGAATGCCAATTAAAACTGTATATAAAATACGATAATTTCGAAACTGTTGCGAAAAAAATTGTGCTCAAAACGGTAACGAAACCGCGGCAGAAGTTGTAAGGCGGCTATAATAAGCAACCGATAAAGTATAACATTTTGCGGACATAAAAAAAAGGAAATAACTGCAACGACATTTACAATGGCAACAACAATAAGACTGACAACCGTTACACGGTAACAATAAACGCACTTAAACTACATTTTAATGCTTTTTAAAGATAAATAAAAACGGTATACAAACGCGACAGAAATATTAAGAAAAAGCGTTAACCAACTTGACTGAGATATATGAAAACATTAAAATTTAAAATTTCATGTTTGTAAAGCACACAAAACAAAAAAAAACCCCAAAAAAACAATTCAGCAAATGTTCAATGATTTCATAATATTTTGTAAATAATTTTAATGAAATAATCAAAAAATCAAGCTTAGGACAGTTTACCTAATAAGTAGTTAAAGCGTGTCATAGTAATGATTAAAATTGCAACAGAGTGACTAAGATTCTCTTAGAATTGAGGTTATTTGGTGTACAATACGATATTAAGGAAATCAAGTTTGTTTCTTAAGTCTTTTGCTTTTGCTATATTAATAAATTCTTTATGTTATTTAGAAAAAACAAAAACGTTTTTGATATAATTAAGAATTAAATAAAAAACAAACAAAAAATTGAATAAATAAAAAATAATTAACATGAACAGAAATTAATTTTTATTGTAGAATAAATGCTTAAAATATAAAAATTTTAATTGTAAACGTGTAGAAAAGCATTTAGTGCTATTTTAAATATTTTTCCTTAATTAAAAAGACAAAAAATACAAACAAAAATACCTTCATAACCGAGTTAATCCAAAATGTGCATTAAATTCGTTAAGAAGTTTATTGTAGATAAATATAAAATTAAAAAAAAATTTAATTACACTTTTTATTATTATATTCCCAGAATATATTTGTTTTGTTTTCAATTAAATTTCTTTTGTTTTATAATAACAAACACAAGTTTCTCAAGCTTATTAATTTTAATACAGTTTCACACACAATTTCAAGATTACTTTAAGGCAACAAGCCAGACAGCCATAGATACATGCAGGTATGCGCAAACACTTCTCTTTAATTAATTTTTTTTTAATGTATTTTAAGCATTTACTCACAAGCAAACTATGCACTTAGGGTAAGCTTACAAAACCTCGTGAAAACTAAACTAAACAAAAAAAAAAAAAAAAAAAAAAAAAAAAATACAAATCTCTTAAGATCATTTTTTCAGCAAAAATTGCGAATTTTCTCATAGAAATTTAAAAATGCTTATATCAACTTATTTACACACACACACTTATTGTACATGGAGAGAAAGGCTTTTAAAAAAGAGGAACTTCCGTCTTATAATGCCGAAGAAAAATTAATTGTTTCCGTTTTGTTAAGAAAAAACCGTATTTTCTTTTTTGCATAAACAGCGTTAAGTTATAAAAAATTACTTGTTTTTTTTTTTTAATTTTCTTATTAACACTAACTTTTCATATAAACTCTTTAGATGTTTATATAAATTTGCATAAATTAATAATCAGAAAAGAAAAAAAAATATTTAATTTAAATATCACATTGATATAGAGAACACGTTTAGACAGATTGAAGACAAAAACGTAAAAAATCTGATTTAATTATTTAAAAACAAAAAAAAAAAGACCGTTCACTGTTTGCTCTGTTAACCGCTTAACGTGCACGTAACGCACAACACTTGAAAGTGAACTAAATCACAAATCATGTCCAAGAAGTTGCTGACCAAGCAGCAGCAGCAGCAGCAGCAGCAGCAGCAATACAATAGCGACAGCAGCAGCTTAACAGCAATAGCAGCGGCCAGCTTACAATACATATGTAGCATACAAAATGATCTGACACAATAACTGTTTTCATATAACTTATAACTTATAAGTTAAAGTTAAAGTCATGTTCATCGTCTAACACTCTGAATAAGAGCACAATTACAATAAGCAGCTCATAGAAATTCTAAGCCTATTGATAACCTAATACTCACAGCTGATCTATTTGCGTTAGTTATAGTTAGCTGTCTTGCAGTTAACAATGCTTCGTTTCAATTACATTGTTTCCACTAAAGAGCAAGTGTCAGTCATTAGTAAATTTTCACTGAATATAGTGGAAATCAAAAAGTTTTCTTATATCACCTATACACTGATCTAATAGTTACTTATGCCGAGAGCTAGAGCAAGTGATTAAGCTAAGTTTAAAGAGTTCAATTAAGGCAAAGATTCATTTTCGTTTAGTATCTCTTAGTTTCTATTGTCTGTTTTGTTCTCTTTCTCTCTTTATCTCTCTCTCTCTCGCTAATTCAAACAATAATTTCTCTTAAAGCATTAATTACCCAACATTTGCTGATTAACATTAACATTAGTTTATTCGTTTTCCGCTACCTTACTTGGTGGAAATGCAACTGAAAACAAAATTAGAAATTGCGACCTTGAATGGAATTTAATATTTATTTTCCAAAATATTTTCAATTTAAACAACCTATAATCGAGCAAAATATCAAAAAGGGGAAGAAATCAGAATATATATATAAAAAAAATTAAATAAACAAAACCAAACTAAAAACAAATTCATGATTAAACAAGCAAATGACAAAAAGCGTTAACAAAGACTTTAAATTTTAAATGTTACACTTTCTTAAAAAAAAAGGTTTTTAAGTTTTTTTTAATATTTTCTTCGAATTTTTATTTAAAAGATTTGTTTGTGTAATCTTCTATAGTCTCCTAAGTCGATAAAGAAAGTGCTATTTTTCTTTTGCTATGGTAGTGTTTTCAATGTTAATCTGTGGGATCTTTGGAATCTTTAAGAATTCAATAGATCGGTGGATAGACGAATAGAAGCTGACTAAGTATTCATATCAAGGCATTTATTATATGTGGATCGAAAAATTCAATTTCAGAAAGAAAGGAAGTGAAGAAAGAAGTTTTTGCTCAGACGAACTGTGAGATGTGAGTTTGAAATGGAAAAGGGACAATTGTGCTTTGAAAAAATAATGAACGCGATTCCCATTATAGAGTGGTTGTCAAATCTCAATCTAATAACTTAGCAATCAGACTTGATCGGTTCTCGAATTATTTAAGAAATTGGTATATAATGAAAAAAGGAAATTTACTTAAGTCGTAAATAAAATGTAATCTTTTGAATATATTATGGTTAAGCAGATTATATGTTTTGTTATTTGAATCATTTACGTAACACTTTTGTCCGTTGAAAAATGTTTTCTATATCTAAAGAAAATAATACAATTAGTCATCATTATGTCTCAAATATCATGATTCGTGACACACATCACGTACAAAATTTTACCGCACGTGCCTTGCTAAGCTCGCTCATGAACACCTCATTACGTTAAGTGCTTTTTACTACTGGTAGCAGATCTTGTAAATGAAACCTTTCATAATTTGTTATATTGTAAGACTTATGCTCTTAATATTAATTCAACTAATTGCTATTTTTTTCTCACTTTAATTGAATGGGATGTAAATGTTTTTAGATTTCCTTCCAAAAGGGAAACACAAAGGAATATATTTATAATACGATAATAAAAAGTAATGTTTATAACTTTAGTTGAAGGCTTGTGTGTAAAATGTTGGAGAAATTATAGCTAGTCATGCAAAAGCGAATAACATATTTATACAAGTTGTTGATGCCAAGAAGCAATCAATCTCTGCCTCAGTCATCATCAAATCAAATGATTAAAAAGTAACTAATATTTAACGTGAAATCATAATGAATTGATTGAACGAAGCGTGTAAAAAACTCTTACTTAAGAATGCGAAAGGAAAAAGCCGTCGAGTACTTCTTATTATTAGACATAATCTATATATAATGAAACTTTTGCAATCTAATTGAGTTAATACAGTTTTTAAAGTATAATTACATTATACATATAAGCGAAACAAACTCATAAAAGAAATTATTATTCGTGAAATATATTTGCAGCCAATAAAGAAAACTAGTAACAGAATTATATCTTGTAAGAGGTTTGGAAGAAAATTTGTGTGGATATTGTCGTAAACTTTTTTTTTTCTTTTTCTTTCAATATTAGGCGTGTCAGTGAGCCAACAACGTGAGTGCTATCTTTTCTTGTAGATCGTATGTCATTTAAGAATGAACGATTACTTCAGGTCTTATATGGTTTGAAAGCATCAAAAGCTTCATAGTTTATATATTTTGAAATTTGGAGTTTGTAAGCATTTGAAGAGACGGTTGTGTTTAAAAGTTATTATCTTATTCTTGAACTTTTATTGCAAAGAAAACTTATTCGAAACTTAGATTAAATCGTTTAGGATTTGGTCTTACGACACTTTCATTAAACTTAATATTCTTAGCAAGAAAATAACTGGCTAATTACTCAAAATTTAGCTTAAGCTGCATTTTTTACTTAACTTTAGCTTTAAATTTAATTTTTAATTTTTAATTTTACCTTAAAATTAATCAAAAAAAAAAAAGAAAAACAACAAAGACATGATATAGTGAAATTCATCGAGAAAATTGTGTCTAATTTTTATATTATTTTGTAAACTTTACTAAACAGCCGAATTAGAATATAAACAAAAGAAAAAGTAAATAAAAAAAAAATAGATAACTACTTCTTTGAGAGTATTTAAGAAACTATTTAATCCACCTTATAAGTATTTGAACGTTGCTTAATATGTTTTCATTAAAGTGTAATGCAACGCCGTTTAGTTTTTAAATTAAAAACAATTACTCGATTAAGTTTGGGTTAAAGACAAGAGAAGTAAATCGCTTTAATTTTTTTAATTGCTTTACCCAAAACATAGCAGAGATCTTACACCAGTTCTCGTCTTACACCGAATTTTGAATACTCTTTATCGCTACATAAATTGCTTGTACGATTTTATCTTTAGTATAATTTCAGTGTTACAACTCGACAAATCGTCCTTATAAGTTATGCATTTAAGTAAAATCTAGTGAGACTTGATTCTGTGGTTAGTGCCAAGTCTTTGTAAGAGTGAACCTATCAACTCAACTTATAGACATAACATCTAAATCGATTGCATCCATTTAGGCTTAAAAACATTAAAGTCATTCTTTCAATTTAATATGTTTTCTAATCCAAAAAAAATTAGTTATTTTTCATAAAATGCTAGAAATTCAAAAAAAAAAAAAACATTAAAATGTCAAAAAACAAAAACAAAAAAAAAAACAAAAGTAAATATGCGCGTTTTAAACAATAGTAACAACCACAAGTTACAAATAACTAAAATTGGACATTTAATGCCTAACAAAACGCACAATAATGAGCTGAGCAAACCAGCCGCCATTGCTACTTTAAATGACTGTTGGCTGTCATCTAATGTTTAGACACTCTGACGCTATTGCTGCTTGGTACGCACTTATTTATTGCTTCTTTTTTTTTTTTTTTGCTTATTTGGATTCTTTTATCTTTTGTCAATAAACCAACAGTAAAAGTAAAGCGCAGAAATGAAAAAAAATAAAGTTTTTCTTATTTTATAATATTTTTATAAAAACGTTAACCCATTGCGTAAAACGTATCATTTATAGATGAAGAGAAATAAATACATTTTACCTTCTTTTTTTTCTGTTTGTGTAGGAGTAGTTAGTTTGCACATAAAATCGAATAAATTTCAACTCAATTATATGAAAGGCTTTTCCCCAAATCGCATCAAAAAGTCCAATTATTTATTTATTTAAAAGTAACGAAGTTCCCCTTATAAGTGATATGCAACAATAACTTTACCTGAACTTGAAAATATATAGCTAATGAAAAATAATTAAATGAGAAAATGTTAAAATACATATATGTACGTATGTGTGTATAAGCATGCGTACGGGTTGCTCATCAGAGTAATTAAAATCAATTTAAATGCAACATAATATAAAATAACAACAGATCATTAAAATAGAGGGAAATAAGAAGGAAAGGTTTTTTTTTTTTTGCTTATTCTACCACAGGGGATATATTAAGTTCGTTAAAGGTATGTAATGCATAAAAATGCTCATCAGGGACGCTATAAATTAAACGCGCATTGATGATAAGTTTAAATTGTCTGTCACACGAATTAAGTCTTTTTGTGGTTTTCCAAAAGTATTTGTTTTTATTATTATTATTATTATTATAGTGTAATTTATTTAAATTCAAAAAATAAATTTTTGGACTAATGTGGGATGATTTTTAATAGATAGGGTTATCGGCTCTACTAAGAGCAAAGATCTTTCAATAATTGTGAAATTGATCTTACAGTCTGTCTTGTCAGACGTCTTAGGTTTGGCTTTCATTTCAATTTTCAATTTAATTTTTTTACCTATAAATGGCAAATTTATGAAAATGGCAGAACTATTTCCCAGCGTTGTTTGTTTAATAATTTTTGTCTTTATACTGTTAAGTACTCTTCAGACTGCTATACTTCTGTATGTTGATTTTTTTATATTAAGAGTTTTGAAATGTATGGTATAGTTGTTGTTATCTATTATACTTACACTTGCATGATAAGTTACGCTTTTTTTAAGAGACAAACTATTAATGATCATCAAAAAGATTCGGTTTAAGCCGAATAAAATTTTTTCTCTTTCATTTTCATTGTCTTGTTTTCATTATTCATATACAAAACTAAATGGCCCCCGTAGGCAATTGCTGGTAAGGCCTATAAAGTGAAGTGAATATGCTAAGACTGCGGATGGTTAATTTCCAACACGCATAGCGGTTTATTTGATGATGTGTAATCAAAAAATCTCACTATGTGATCACTTTACACTACACCGAAAACATGCCCACCATACAGTATTTATACATATAACATATAAATATATGTGTGCCTATGTACTTTAATCTTTAAATATATTCTCTTCTCTATATTGTTTTTCGTTTGCTTTTTGCTGTACGAACATTGCTTACAAGCGTTGCGGTAGTTTTTATAGGAATTTCTTTGTTGTGTTTCAGAATTAGACAAATTGTATATAGTTTTGCTCAAGAAATTTTATAAATTTAGTTAATAATATTTAATTTTGTTGCTGTTGTTGTTGTTATTATTATTATTCCTGTTACTGCGGTTGCGTTTTCTTTTGTATTTAAACGGTAAGCCTATAACCAGTTTGTTTTTTTTTTCTTTTTTTTCTTTAGCAGTAAATAGTGTGCTTGAGTGGAATCATAATATTTAAAATATTTAACGATAATAGTTTTAATTAAGCAACGCATTACTCATCTAAGCCTGAGGTGTACGCTATTACGCATTTTGTTTAATCATAATTCATATTCCTTGATGGTAGCAGTAGTTGTTGCTGTTGTTGTAAGGTATTGCAGCTGCGAAAGTGAAAATGAAAGATTTAAGCAAGAAACATGAAATGCAACTTTTGAATAATATCTCAAATATGTAAAGAAAAGTTTAGAAAATAATTAGTTAAATGAAACAGAAGATATTAGTACTGATCAAGACGGAGCTTTTTAATATACAATAATATATTAATAAATATACATAATAAAAAATAAAAATTTCTATATAAATTTGTTATGCGGTCTTGCCCAATTAAGCAAGGAAAACAAAAATTAACACATCACTCAAATAGCCATTTTACCTTTGTTGTGGTCGACTCGTGACGCGATGCATTCTATTAGTGTCATATTCTGCTATATATCACCATTTACTGTTATATTTTATAGATCTTTTTTATTTTTTCGAAATGTCATCAAATTTTGAAACAGTTCATCTGAAGCTTGATACTATCTAAAAATCGTATGGGTCCGTCAGTAGGGGCGAAATATATATGTTATCCGAAGAACTTATCGAGTGAAGAGCATTTATATGTATGAAGCATTATACGGCAGTATATAACAGTAAGACAACGCACCGTGTTAGAAGCTGATCACAACAGCGCTAAAATGGCAAAAAATAAATTAGTGAGCCCATGAACTTATTGAGTGATGTGTTGCATAAGAATAAACGTTGGTATGGAATGATAAACTATATCACAAGAAAACCATATTACTTTAAAATTTTGCAAAATTGCTTATTTATTATCATGCTCGAATAAGATCTCGGGCGAATTACGGATTAACAAATTGCAGGTCAGGAGAATAGATCATGAGCATGGTAAAATGTTTCTCTGATTTGTGCTGATGAGAACAGAATTACTTTAACGCAAACAAGCATCTGAAATAGTCCTATAAGTCAGTTTTTATGTCTAAAGCATAACATGCTTAGCCTAGGTGAAGACTAAAATACTTGAGCCTTTGAAAGCAAACATCTAACTGATAACACAGGGAAGAAGTTTTAATACAATGAAATAACACGGAGCGATATTACGGCAAAATAATTAATTTTTTAACATAATTTGACAGCTGTAAAAAGATTAAATTCAACTCAATTGTTCGTGTATTATTAATTCTACGGCTTAAAAGATATAAGATTACAAATACAAAAAATTAATTAATTAAGCTACAAGTTTCTCATACCGCTTCGTAAACTTTTCTGTCACTAAGAATTTTTACGGAGCAAAGACGTCATAAACGACACTTTCTACAAAATATTGACAATAAGTTTAGATGAAAATGTTAGTTTCAATTTTTTCAAAGAGACAACAAAACGGCGCTTCATTGCAACGACGGGAATTTGAGAAGATATCAACATAACATTAAAAGCATTTGGCGCAAACATTCGCATCTGAAAAATGTGGGATTTACTCTTCAGAGTATCGAGGAGTTGACTAAGAAGGATAACGATATAGTGATTTTTGCTATATTGCTGTGTTATTGTCGCTGTATTTCTTTTTAAAATATTAATGTATTAGAGTTCATGTTAATGATGAAGTTTACGTCAGATGCATTCAAAAAGCAGTAAGAAATATTGTACAGAAATTTATCACAAATACCCCTTAATTAATTTTGTTGATCGTTAGCATTCAGTGTTTAGCTTTATAGCTTCTTAAGAATGTTGAAGATTTCTTTAAATAAAAATATTAGTAAAAAAAAAAAAAAAATGATTTGCGTATATATTGGTTTAGTGAAGCAGTACTGAGTTTTGGACTATTTTGTTCTCTTGACCTTCTTAAGTACACTTTAGTTTCAGTTAAAATAAAACACAACTTTTTAAACTGGTTTCCGGTAATACTTTCAGGCCCTATTATCTCTGTTTTGTATTGCCTGGCCATATTTATAGAAAGGCTTGTTAACCCTAATCGTATTTTAAAGCAACGCTGGAAGACTTCACGTCCTACTTCACTTTTGAAGAAATATTCCCTATTAATTTAAAAAAAAAAAAAATTCAAAACGGCTTGGAATTTACTGCCAAACTGCCATTCTAAAGGTTTATGATGATGATTTCTTATATGTGCTTAACAATGGAATATAGTGTCGCTAGCTGTAGAAAAAATATTACGAAAGATTTAAATATCCTTAACGCGCGATGAGGGCTTTGTTTTGATGTGGAAGTACCATCAGTATAAACTGAGTTTTAGACCTTTTTCAAAATAACTTTGGCTTTGATTAGATTTACTAACTTTCAATTCTTCGAATATATTAAAGGTGAACTTTATCATCTCCACCCAACATGTAAATTGCAACTTATTGCCCAATTGTTAAGAAAGTTATTTTAACTGCGATTGCACAACTTTAACGCCCTATATTATGACTTAAACTATCAACGCCAACACCTTATTTCAAAATCATGTTAAACTCATTATGATTGCATTGATTAAATTTCTAAAGATTTTTTTTTTCGTGTTTTAGAAAATTTTATCCTTAACTCGGGCGTATGTAATTTAAACTTTTTTTTTGCTTTATTTCTATTTATTTATTTTTATTTTTTTTTTTCTTTGCTTTTCTTTTTTGTTCTTGTACTTCGTGTAACAATATTTCCTTTTCGTTTTTGAGGTCATTTGTATAATCAATCATTGGCTCTTTCTAGAAAATTTCGTAGAAAATTTTATTTGTTAAAAGTAGAAAATGCTTTTCGTCTTTCTAGCTGCTCTATTATTAAATGTGTATGGTTAGCATGCATTGACTGGCATTGTGTAAAACTGATTTAAAGTGTTCCATATATTTTTCTTAAAAAATTGTTTTCTTTTATTTTTGAGAGTTTATGGACTTTTAGAAAATTGCTTAGTCATGATCTTTGATGCTAATAAAACTTTGCGTTTATTTATTGTCAAAATTTAAACAGGCTCAAGAAGCAAAAGGAATAAAAAAGAAATTGTCGGTAATTAAAATAGGTCGAAGGTGATGAAATGAGTTATCAAAGAGGAAAAGAAAATTACTGAAAGAAGTAAACAACAAAAAAAAAGCAGATCGAATGATTATTTTCTTTTGTCCAAAATACTTTTGGTTATTTCCATTTGTAATAATAATTTTTGTGTACGTTTCAGGTAGGCACATATCTATAGACATAAGAACAAGATAAGATAATTCAACATATTTTCTATTGTAAGATTTTCAAAAAAAAAAAAAAAAATTAATTTAAACAATTTTTTTTTCAAAAGCCAGATGTTTTGAAGCTTCTAGAAACTTCATGTAAAAAAACTTATTTATTTGTAAAAAGGTTGTTTTGATAAATTCATTTATGCATTTATTTAAAATTTCTTTATATATGGCAATTTGTCTAGGAAGCTTACAAAATCTTAATCTCAATACATGTGCCTTTTGACTTAAACTGCAAATGCAGTAACTTGCGAATTAAATCGTTTTCGTTAAGTGTTTACTGCTTTTTTCAAAAACTATGTGTTAACACAATTTATTGAAGGAAAAATTATATATTGACGGATGTAACTCCTCCATTTGTATATAGTTCATTTCTTTGGTTAAAATTTATTCCGAATAGTGCTATTAGGGAAAGACGAAATTTGATTAGCGTGCATAAAAGAGAGAGAAGAATATCCGATTAACTGAAACAAACATTATTGGATATAATTCGAACTAATGCAGAAAGCAATGAGTGTATGCAGACCTTAGTGGAAGGTGCTCAAGATCTGGAAGTTTCCCTTGAGGATATTAACTTAAGGTCGATTAAGGGCACGTCAAGTAGGTATGTCAAGATGTGAAGTGTGGTAGTGGTTGCTGTTGTGTGTGTGTGTGTGTGTGTGTGTGTATATTTTCATTTATCAACAACAAGTTTCTTAAGATTAATTCGGTCGATAAGGCTCGTATCGTAGACGTCTTACTAGAAGTAAAGCAAGCTACAGCGAAATTAAAATCAAAAGTCCTTAGTGTATTTTCGGTGTTCCTAAGCAATGCAGAATACGTCAAAACTTTAAGTTTATTTGAAATTCAGTTACATCTTTAGTCATTTGCATTTTAGCTATTCCTAAAAATGTCCTTTTACCTAAACAAAGAAAATAATAGTAAGATTTTTGTATAAATGAGCCTGCGTTAGACGAGACGTAAACCAATAATCCTGACGTCTCAGCTCAATAAAAATCGCTAAATTTTTTCTGCTGTAAAGTAACTTATAATATTAAATTAAAAAAAATTGGTTACTTGAAAGAAAACTAAAATTGAATCGCGACATAATACTGTCAATACGTGATAATTTCAATGAAAATACTGTACCAATGCATGTTAATGCTAAATACCGTTAGTATCAAATACAGTTTGCGTCCTTCTACTTACTGAAAATATTTGTTCTCGAAGAATTAATTCATTAATATTTACCACTTTAAAAGTTTTTATTATGTTTATTAAAAAAATGAAATGTTGTGCGAAAAATGCACATTAAAAAAAAAGTTTTGTCGTGAATCGGTAGCGTTTGCCAAATCTAAAGACGAATTTTAGAAAACGTTTCTCATAAAAATTTCATTAAATCAATCTGATAACAATAGAAAAGTGACAAATAATTATAATTGAAACAAATGTAGATGTTTTCGATCAACTTAAGACGATTTATGAATAATTTCCTAAATTGATAAGAGAGAATAAATTCACAATTCTTATGATTAATAATAATAATAATAGTAGCAAAAGCATAAAAAACATTAACTTATTTAAAACCGGTAACGTTTTTTATATCCACCACCGTATGCGATCGAGATATATTCATTTATTATTCGGTTTGGGACGCCTAGAGGCAAACATCTGAGACCTTATAAAGAAAGGTACATTCTTGATCAGCATTAAATTTAGAATCGAGTCTGAGTAAGCTATGCGGTAAAAATATTTTTGATATTGAAAGTTCTTGCACGCAAGTTGAAAATTGAAAATGGGCCAATTTAGTGGTAAGACACTCCTACCGTATAATATAAACTGAAAACACGTTTGCCTTCTGGGTAACTTGCTCACTGTTCAGAGACTATATAAATCAACAACAAATTTCTATGGTATCCCTTGAAAGATTTTCGAAATAAAATAGTAAAAAACAAAAAAAAAGGTAACTTTTATAGAAAATGTCATTCGCAAAATTTATTTACATACTGCGTATATATACTTGTAACTTAAAAAAAATTCAAGAAAAAAAAGAAAAAAATTTATATAAAAGAAAACAAAACAAAATTCCTTAGGATCAATTTATGCAAAAAACAAAAATATAGAGATTTTATTAGAAAATAAACTAAATTATTCATCCAAAAAAAAAAAAGAAGAAGACGAAGTAGGAACAGACAAGAAGTAACAACAGCAACTAATGCGAAGAAAATAAAAAAAGAATCGAGCAATAACAAATAACCTAAACTAATCGCGTTGAGACTTTATTAACGGTCGGGTAAAATATGTCGTGTTCACACTATGTGTGTTTGCAAAAATCCCACAAACGATCATATGTTGTTGACTTTCCGAATACATTTTAAGAGGAAGAACACATACAAACATATTTCTTTATATATATATAGGAAAGTTGTAGTACTTAAGCTTTTGACATGGACTTTTCAATTTGCTGACATGTACTACTTATTTAAACTTCTATAAAAATATTTTAAGGGCAAATTTATGTTTTTAAAAAGAAATGATTTGGCGGCAAGTTGCCACAAATTAGAAAATTTATTTCAATAAATTATTAAATGTAATAACATGATGTAGTGTAATGGATCTACTTTCTTTATTAAGATAATCAGAAAGAGATCGTTTATAAAAGATTTTGACGATCAAACTGTATCACTTATGATAACATCCATGTAGAGAATAAAAACAAAATCAAAAATTTGTCACTCTTTCATCCAAGTTACAGTTTCTGGTTCGATTTACGAAATGTTTTAAAAATTTTTAATTTTAAATTATTGTGCTCAGAAAACTGTTCTTAAATTTGTTGCAAAAAAATATTTATATAATTTTTTTTGTTTTTTTTTTGGAACAAATTAGTAACAGTTGAGTTTAAATACAATAATACACGTATTTCGTGTTTTTTACTTTAGATGCGACAACAAGTTGTTAAATTAAATTCACTGCAAAGTCATTTATAAGCATCTTCTACATTAGTCCTGAAATAAAGAAAAAACTGAATGGAGGTACATACATACATGAGTAAGTGCTTAGAGTACAGTAATTTCCATTTAATTGGTTCCTGTATTCCTTGTTTATTATTAACGAGAAAACATTCCTATTTAAAGTACTTGTGTAAGTAGATGAAATGTAATTCTTAATGAAATTTTAGTAAAAACTATAAAAATCGCTTATAGTTATAAAGGGTAATGAACTGTTATTCATCGTAAAGAAGGGAATAGCGCAATGTTTTTGAACCAACTAAAGACAATTTAGTTGGTCTTAAAAGCTTACGTTATCAAACATGCTCCACCATGGAGAAGAATTTTAAAATCGAAGATTCGTAGGGCAAGTTGTTATAGTTTTATATAATTCTGCTAATTTATTTTACCTAAAATTTTGTTTTTATTAAAATCTCAGCGTTTAGTATCAATTACATGCAATACGTCTACGGATTACGAATCAGTTCACATCTTTTTTTAATAATAATAATACGTAAGTTCACTAATTCTTTCTTCTATAAATACGAGTTTATTGATTGTGAATGCAAAATTACCTTGAAAAGTATTTATAAACCTGGTAGAGTGCTTATAAAAAAGAAAAAAAAAGGTTGGAGCAGTTAAGCAAAAAGTACTGTGTTAGTAAAACTCATCGTTGTTAAGATTTGATAAATGTGGTACTTGTACGTTCGTACGGTGTAGAGGTGAGATCTTGCTCTCGTTGTTGTTGCTGTCTTTATGGTTAAGTGTTATCACCTCCTCCTTCTTCTCCTCCTACAACATTAAATCACGTACAAATTTTGTATGCACGATTTTGCACTATTTTGATATTTATCTAACACCTGCGCAAAATTAAACGTGCATCTCTTTCTTGTTTTTTTTTTTTGTTGTTACGTGTTTTTATGGCTTAAAATCGCTGAACTGCAAATCGCATATCAGAAGATTGAGGTGATTTTGCATTACTTGAACAGAAATGAACGTTGATTTCGTGTGTATGTTATTATAATTTATTTGATTAAATTTCAATTTCAATCAATTTCTTTTTCTTAAATGAAAAATAAAATTTTTTGTTAATCAAAAGAAAAAAGAGGAAAAAAAACGCGAAAAAGTTAAACAATTGAAATCGTGAACATTTGTTAAATGTATAGAAAAGTTTCCGCTACACACCATGACAATGTTGTCAACAGTAATAAAACTGAAATGTTTACAACACAAACAAACATAACATCAAAGTGCACATTATGTCTGGCCACCGTTGGTTTACTTAACCAAATTGTTGTGTTGCTGATGCTACTGTCAAAACATCAACGTTTAACCACAAAAAATTTAACTGACAATTGTTAGTAAATTGTGTGTGTACACCTGTCTGTCCATCTGTCCGTCCAATTGTCTGTCTGTTTCTTGGTTATACTGACTATTTACTTCACGGTGGTTTGTTTGCCAATTGTCTCTCTTCGTTTCGGTTGGAATTCATACGTTTGTTTATTTATTTAAATGACACGCGTGTCTTACAGAATCATCATAAATTATAAATCTATATGTCTATAAATATTAGCATACAAGTGTTAATATGTGACCAGTATATAGTATATCTACATATATTTTTATTTGTTTATTATTCATGGTAAATTTCATTTCATGCTGGTATTGAAAATTTTACAAATAATTCTATGTTTAATCTGAAAAGACCACAGGGTGAGCTATAGCCGACTTTTATGACAAAAGTAACGTTAATGAATATATTAACTTCTTAGTCCGTTCGTAATGAATGTATCGGATTTTCTTAAACATCTTAGCTACAAACTTGGTTCGTAGCGATTAAAAATCTTACAAATGTTTGAACAGACTCTTGATTTTTTTCATGGACTTTGAAATCAAAAAAAAAAAAAATAAATAAATAAATAAATAAATTAAATTCTAACAAAATAGAATAAGAAAAGTTGTATGAGGAAAACAGTTCAAAAAATGGTTGAATCCGATCTAAACTTTTTACATTTATTTTACAGGCCAATATGGTATTTGTTGATGATTTTCATTGACAAATATTGCAAATTGTAATTTTCTTCATATAAAAACACTTCTCAAGTGGAATGCGGAATATTCCTTCGCGTCAGTTTTCAAGAGCTTTCGCACTCGGTCCAAAAAAATCAGTACACCGAATTTCGTCAAAATATTCAAAAAATTGCGACCTGTAGATTGAACACAAGATTACATTGACAAACAAAAAGTCGGACAGACGTAGACACATACATACTTACAGACAAATAGAGATAGATACAGGACTTAGTTTCAGAAAGGTGGGGACAGAGATACAGATCCCAGTTTCAGAAAGGTGGGTCTAACTTAAGCCTTTCTGAGTGTTACATACGGCCGCACAATTTATAAAATTTTGTGTCACAAGTGGTATACGGTAGAAAAAAGGAACAACTAAATTAAAAAAGAAATAACAATAAGTTATTATTACCCAAGCATTTTCAAAGTAAAAGAATGCAAAGCTATTGAGCCCAGCAATTGATATATCGCTACCATCAGATCACAAAAATACATTTGAATATGAATTAAATGAATACGCTGAATACATGCATTTTGATTTCATCAAATCTTAATGTTTTTCAATGCAGGTAATGCCTCTTTCCTTGCTCATCGTTTTCTTTTATTATATTATTTTATCTTTTAGTCTTCTTTTTTAAATACTTTTATAAGATGTAAAAACTTAATCAAATACCACTTTTTGTCGTATCTCTAAATATTATATTTATTTGCATAATAGGAAAAAGCATTGGTGTCAGGTGGTATTTTTTTTTGTTTTGTTTTACAGGAAACGTCCACAATTTTCCACAAACATGTTTTGCAGATAATTTAAAGAATTTTTTTTATTTTTGTCTATAAAATTTATTTCATTTACTCGCAAGATATTTAGCCATATTTGGTAAGATTTCTTAACTGGTTATATCGAATATTTATTTATATTTTCTTCCCCTTTCTGATATCTATGCTAACTAAAAAAAGTCTTGTTCGACCTAACAATGATAAGAGTAAATATATTTAATTAATGGTAGTCGAAAAATTTACATAAAAGGTAGGGGTTGAGCAACAAAATGAAGATAGCCCATATTTTTCTAAATTTGCGTCTTCGCTAACATTCACAATTTGATGTCTTTGCTAAGTTATGATTTATCGCGACCTAAAGAAAAATCGGTCAAATAATTGTAAAAAAAAAATATATTTGCCGAAAACATGCCCATACAAGAAGGAAAAAAGCTATTAAAGCTTATAATATCATCAGAAAATCAAAACACTAAATTTTTGCCACTAACTATCGTTTAGTGTGTGCGTGCATTTACTGAAACAATACAAAGTGCAAGACCTGTTCGAAATAAATTTCGGAGATGTCAAGGCGCTTCACATATTCGATTTGTCGTAAAGGACGTGAAATGTTCATCAAAAAAAAAAAAAAAAAATATGATCAAATCTTTCGTATAAAAAATCCGGAATAGTCTTAGTTCTCTAATGCCTTTGGCATGAGAGGATTGCTGCATATGATAAGCTTTCGAGGCAATGCAATGACGACAACGCAATGATATTTAGTTTTTCTAATATTTTTTTAAAATATAACGAAAATATGTAATGATCTTAGTTCTCTGAAATTTTCTTATAAAATATAAAATTTTTTTATTAATTTGTTCTATTAGTCAGCAATCCCAGGACTAACAAAGACCTCTTTAATATTCAAATATTGTTTCTCATTCTCTTTCCTATACGAAAGGGTCCCTTTAACAATATCTGTCAAAGACAGAATCTTACGTTTTACATGCTGCGTATGACGAAATGTACAAATGTACAATTCTTTAGTCGAATTGGCAAACTTAATCATAGAAGCACCCGCTCTTGCTCGAATGGCTACCAGCCTCGTATCTACTTAGTGGTTGTCTCGCTGCTTTTGTTTGGAAATGCTTTGCAATTATCAAAGACGCTCTGTGAAGAGAAGTTAGAAATAAACAGTTAAGACCTTAGGCTCCCAGCGGAAGTTCATTTGATGCACACACCCCCTTTTTGGAATTTTTCACGTAAGAAGCCGAAATTTCAAGCAAAACATTCTTTTTTAGGTAATGGATTTTTTTCTATACATTTGTTCGGATTAGAAAAGGAACTTGTTGTGTGAGTTGAATTCAGATTTGATGAATTGGCAGCTTGGTGTCGAGCGTGCAATCAATGGTAGGTACTTATAAATTATGCTTAAGATTTAGCAGAGAATTACTTTAGATGATGTTTTCATTTTTAACACAATTCTAAAATGAATGAAATCATCATTATAAAACTAGATCGATCGGTCGCTATACTAATCTACTAAAGAAATCTAAAGTAAATAAGATGCATTATCGCCCTCGTAATCTTTTTTATGTATTTGCCATAAAATCGCAATTAAATCGCTTTGTTCTAAAAATATACAAAACGAGGATTTGTTAAAAAATAATTTGTGTTATTGTCTATGATTTTTTGATTTTATTTTTTTGCTGTTCTTGTTTCGGCAGCAGATACAATATTCGCATTTAACACTATACACATCCGATCAATGCTGATGATAACATGCATACCCCAACACAAATCGAACACATAAATTGCAAATAAAATATATGTATCGACCTCATTTCTCGAGTTTTCATCGTATTTGTGTTTGACTGTTTTTTCTCTTGTGTTTTCTTTTTTTTAATTTTTTTTCTTCTCTTCGCGATTGTGGGATTTATTACAATTTCGTTGTTTATCGTTGCCTCTGGCTTTTTCAATAACAACAAAAAAAAAAAATATAAAAAAAGAATGAAAAAAAAACGGTACTAAGAACAAATACATGGCGCACTGCTTCTCATAAAAGAAATCGTAGGTTTGTTAAGATGTGTTATTTAGGTTTTCCCCTTTTTTTTTGTGTTTTTGATTTTCTGGGCAAATGCGAAATATTTTCTTTTGCATTCATTTGAATAGAAAGTTAACAGTTCAGCCGTTTTCACTGGATACTCAAAATTTTGCAAAATCTGCTAAAGGCGGTACTTATTGATAAGCAGGTGAAGTAGTGTAGATAAGTCTTGACTACTACGTAAGAGGATTAATTACACCTGAACTTGTGGTGGTGTTCGCAACAGAAGAAAGAAACATTCAAATATATTTTGCTGCTAAAATTTACAAAAACTTTGTTATATGTATCAGTGATTAATTATTAATTAAAGAAATTTAGAAGATTTTATTAAATAAACAGAAAGTCTATTGGAAATACCTGCTAGTATCCCGGTTGGCCGTTAAGAAAGTTCATCACCTAAAATTGCATTGTTTCCGTTATATTTATTTATAGTTACGGGACACAATTGTATAATATCGGAATCACATCAAGTCAGATAAAATCGGATGAATAAAGATCAGGCGTAGGCCAGGTATAGACTATCTACAGCGAATTGTATTTGACGTAACGTTAAGAGCAACAGCAGGTCATTAACAAAAAATTTAAATTACTGTCGGTGTAAAAGTTGTTCTTTGACGTTACAGTTAATCTGATGGTCGCTAAAATTCTAAAAGAAAGGTTGTGACTTTTATTTGTTTTATATAATTTTGAATTTCTTTTTTTTTCTATAATTTCATTTAACTAAGATATCAATACCTACGCGCTAAAAAATGTCTTACTTTTTAGTAATTTAGTGAAAATGTTGTCTTCCAGTTTAATATCCTGCAGAGAAGTGAAATATTTAAACACATTTACACAACGACACATTGAGCCAAATAACTGTTAAAACTTACTACTCTGCTCCACTCTAATGAGACCACATTCCAATGTTTTTTTTTATAGTTTATTCTACATATTCTTGCCATTTGAGCACTTCCTATATGAGAATAATAACGATAAAGGCGATGTTTGTTGATTATGATGAAATGCATAAATGAATGAGCAATCGCTGTGCTTAGTTATACTTTGTGTCGAAGAATATGTTTTCCTTTTTATAAACGCTTAACTAGTGTTAAAAAATATTTTCACTTAGAGAATAATTCGAGTTTAAGAATGCAATCATCTATGTTGTACGCACAGAAACAATAAAAATAATAATAAAAGAAAAAAAAATAAATAAATAAAAAATAAGAAAAAAATCTAATAATGATGATGATTATGCTGGACTAACTATTTGCCCACGTTCAGAGGCGTATTAAATATATCAAACAATTGTTCGACCTATTTTCATAAAATTCTTTTCTTTTACTTTTTCCTTAAAGATATAAAGTACATCCCAAGATACTTTTCCTCTCAACTCTTAGTTTCTTAAAGATAACGTTTATTAATTATTTATTAATATTTTTGTAATTTATTTAGGCAAAAGAAATAATTTCTTGGACTAAAAGAGAATAAGCGCTGCCAACGGAGAGTATAAGATCTAACATAAATGAAAAATTTCACATTGTTTTCGAAACAATATCGTAATGATAGTGTGATAATTATTCTGATTATATTTGTCAAAGCTATCGTTGCCTATGGTTTTTAATCGTCATCGCTTTCTCGCTTTGCAATCGATTTCGTTGAATAAAAAGCTCTATACTTCGAACGGATTCGCAATTATTCATATCGTTAGAATACGTTCAACGTAATGATGCTGCTGCTCTCTCTCTCTCTCTCTATCTATCTGTCTCTGTCCCCTTCCGTCCCCCTCCCTCCCTCCCTCTTTTTTCTCCCTCTCCCTCTTCCTCACTCTCTCTCTCCCTGTCTCTCCTCCTCTCGCCACCCTCTCCCCCTCCTTTCAACTCCTCCCTTTCTCGCACTCTTTTACCTCTTACACGACCAAATTTTCGACTCTTCCATCTTTTTTACGGT
Organism: Glossina brevipalpis; assembly: GCA_000671755.1. Taxonomy (NCBI): domain Eukaryota; kingdom Metazoa; phylum Arthropoda; class Insecta; order Diptera; family Glossinidae; genus Glossina; species Glossina brevipalpis. The sequence continues at coordinate 1,471,723 of KK351018.1, forward strand.
AACTTGTATAGTATTCAAATTTAATTTCAAATACTTTCTCTTGCTCAGAATATCTATCCTGACCCCTTCCCGATTTTTAACATTTTGCGCCCGGCCCTGGTTAGACAGACCTAAGCCGAGTAACGCTATACGTATGGAAAATAGTCTATAGTAAGACAGAAGCAAACCATCTAAGCAGATACTAGGAAAATCCTTCATTACATGTAATGGATACTATAAACAACAATATTAAGAATTTCCATTTTAGAAGAAAAAAAGTTGAATTTTAATGGCTGTAGAAAGATAAGGAAATGGTATGAATAACTAACTAACTTGGTGACAGAGAGAAGGCATAAAGAAGGCGACCAAGCAGCCAATCGACTGCCTTGAGATTCTGGCCGTTAAAAACATGTGTGAGTGAAGTGAAAAAAAAGAAGTAAAACCCCCAGTAGAATTAAATGCAATCAATATGTTTCTGGCTTAGTTTTGCTAGCTTGCATTCCATAGCGTTATTGTCATCGTGTGCTTATTCGTAGGCCTTAGAAAATGTCTGGTTAAGTGTTTTAAGTTAAGAAAATTTCAAATATTAAATACGACACCAAAATGAGAGTTTTAATCACTTCATTTGTAAAGCATTTCGTTTTAAGACTTTCGGTTGGTTACAACGTGCTTAGATAGCCATGCAATTGCTCTAGTTAATCAATGCTATGCTTTAGGAGGGTACACATATATGCGCATATATAATGCATATATATATACATATATATATATATATACATACGTATATGCATATACACATATACATACCTTTGTATATTTACGGATATATATGTTTAGTTATATATAGAGCTCTTAGATAGCTAACAACATTGTCCATATTAAGGTGGTGCGAATTCAAGGAATACCATAAACTAAATGTACGCACAAGAAAACACACAACTAATAATGATACGCATCTATATCTACACCTTACATGGTACATATGTTATGTATGAATGTATGTTGGCGTGATATTGACAGCTTACAATATTAGCAGCAGCGGTAGCGGCGATAGCTGATATTGTACACAATTGCTACCATTTTTTTTTCTCCTCTTTTTTTCTTTTCCTCAATCAGCTACTGTTACAAGATGTTGCTATAGTTGTATCCAAAACTGAAAAGCAACAGACACTCGGAAAAGTAAAGAACAGAAAAAGGACAGAAAACACAAATATTTTGACTGCGTGTATAGTTATTAGCAAAACACATTTGTGCTTTAATGCTGTTTCGGTTATAACATGTTGTTGCTCTGTTGCTTTAACTTTATTTTTTAATTTCTTGTTTTTTTTTTATTTTGTTATTAGCTTTGCGTGTTTTGATTTGTTTGTTAGCTTAAAATGTATTGAAAATATTTCATGCATTTTTAGTCAAGAGAAAAAATTAAATATAAATAATCATAAAAACAAAAAGAAACAGAACACTCTGACCATCTAAGGCCGTTAACCAACAGTTATATAGTAATTCTTTTTTCTGCTTGATTACCAAAACAACCTCTTGATGGCATTGCTAGCTTTGACTTTACAGCGCAAAATTAACTTAATTTTTATATCTATGCTTACGTACATGTGTGCGTGTTTGCATTGTATATAAAGTGTGCTGAAATTTTATGGTTAAAACAATTTTTAATTAAATTGTTAAATTTGTTGAGTGTTGTTGTTACTGCGAACGTATACATCAAACCATAAACTGGTGAGGAAAACTTTATACCAAGCATTGATGTATTTAGTGCAAGTTTTTTTTTCCTTTTGATTTGTTTTGGATATAAAGAACAACAAAGCATTGCTAAGTGATGCAATTGCAGACATTTTGCAATCATATCATTTGTATGTATTTGTGCAGCACTAGTGGCTTTTGATTGTTACTATAATGTGGAATCATTTAGAGAATTTCTCTTCAGTTCTTATTATCCAGGTATGGGTCTGATGGAAAGCAATTTTTGTAAATTTTCTCCGCTAGATAACTATACGTTGGAATTATTTAAATCAAAATAAACTTTGGTTAACAATAAATATCTCTTCTAAGTGTTTTATGTTGTAAACATTTAAGAACATCATTTGTCTTTAATAGTTTTTCCTTTTTATTTTACACACTAGTAAATTACTTAGTTTGTAAGCTTGACTTATGCTTGAATTAGTTTAATACAATGCAATCAAAAAGTTCGGGGCAGGATCTTATTAATTGCCCCTACTTTCTTCTTCTTGTCTTTCGCGACATGTTTATGGAAGCAATTCGTCTTTGAAAAAGTTTACTCTCTTATTGCATTTGTATTCGTCACATTGAACTAAGTTTATCAAAAGTTTTGTAAAAAAAAGTGATGATGTTTATATCAGGATCAATTGCGAAATTCATAATTTGACCGTCACATTCATCTTTCCACATATCAATCTCTTCTAGTTATTTCCTTTTCCGAATGTGCCCCCATATTGTGCGGTTCGTCTGTCTGCTGTTCTATCTGTCTGTCCATTCAACTGACTTTCTGTGCCTCTACACCTCTATTTGTATGTCTCTCCGACTTGATTTTTAAAAAATGACTAAAATCTTTTACGTATTTCCTCGACGCTTTACCAGGTCTTTTAAAATGAAGCTGCAGTTTGTCTACATAAAAAAAATTCATGTTTATCATATAAAAATGAAAAAATATTTTATTGGAAGTATGGCCCATTGCTAGCTAACAAACCAATTACTGATCTATTCATAAATACAAATAGACCCATAAATACAAGGGAACAGATTTTTCGTATGCATTAACGGACGGATATTATGGAAAAAAAAGAAAATAACATTATGCTGACCTTTTTGTAGTCGTTTTTGGAACACCGACGGTTTCATATCAATTAACGACTGTTGGCAGAGTTTGGTATTAAGATGTTTTAACCATTCATAATGGAGCATTGCACTCTCGTTCGATCAAATCGCTTTCTACAGAATCGCCTTTAATGTAATTCGAGCTTAAGGTCGCCTAGCTCTACGCGTGATTCTTAAAATAGATCAATTTTGCTCCTTAGTATTAATATGATGCAAAAAAGGGGTCTCTTTGTATCGGCATAAAACATCAAATCTTCATTGTTGAAAAAAAAAATTTTTGCGATGGGACATTACTTGGTATTATCAATTCCAGCTGACAGTTATCCAAGCTAAATAAAGAATGAAACTTCGAGAATGCCTGTCCTATGCACATGGTATTACCTAACTGTTTGTTAAATCCACATCTCGTATTTACGCGTCTGGTAGTCAAAGAAGATTTGAATCTAGACTCGCCAATAAGTGCCCGAAATTAGGGTAAATGGAGTTTGCTCTTTTCTTAGCTGGTGGTACAACTTATTAATTATTTTTTTTTCAGGTACATTACATTACATGCGCTACTTTTGTGGTATGAAATGTCAAATGCTCGTGTATACGCGCTTTGGACAGGTCAGGCAGTTGCATACAGCATAGTAAACTAAGTCTGCAATGCTCGGAACTATGAAAGTTTTAATAAAAAGATTATATTTTAGCAAAATTAAGAACGTATACTTCTGTAAAAGTTTGTACATTTTTGTACGTACAAGAAAGCGTAAAGAACTATTAATGTCAACAATCAAATTTTGTTGTAACTTTTGTGTTACAGGTTTTTCTTCGCCTTTTTCTCCTTATATCCTATTCTTTGTGGTGTGATAGAAAGTTTTAATTTCAGTCATTAAATTTATGTTATCTCTGGCTGGGTTACAGGTGTGGTTCGCTAATTAGTTTTGGTCTTTGTCAGAGAGCAATAGAAACGGATCTATTTTATATCTTAAACCAGATTGATTGAAAGAAGTGACATAATACGTTGGTAAAATCGCATTTTATCCAACAACTACAATAGTAACTTAAGTGCCGGTAATCTAAGGTAATTTGCGTTCAAAGTTACAGCAGCGCGTGCTGCCCGGACATGTAAAAAAAAAAAAAAAATAAAAAGAAAAAAAAATCATTAGAAAAATTAACAAATAAAACTTAGAAACAAATTATACACCGGGTATGGGTATACGGTACCAGGTTTGGCATGTGCACATGTGATTAACAAACTATTGTATATCAGTTTAAATTATGTTTGTTTCTGGGCTGTGTCAACGACGAGTGTTTCTTGTTAGTGTAATATAACTAAAGCGAAATTAAAACACAAAAAAAAAAAAATTAAAGAAAAGAGAAGAGAAGAAAAAGACGCAGCTTCTTTGTTTTCTTCAATTTGTTGCTTGTTTGCCTTCTACCTCGTCCTCCTCGAAGAAAAAACTCACAGATTTATGTTAATGGCATCAAATATCAGTAATTTCACTTGGTCTCAACCATATCAGTTTTCCGTATATTTGAATTTTATCTAAGTCTTACAGACTTACATACATACACGTAGACAACTGAAAATATTTTGTGCTTCGAGTTAACGATTTGATTTTTTGTTATTTGCTTTTTCAATTTCTACGCTTTCTTTATACAAAAGATCTGCCATAAAATGCTTTTGGCATAAAAGGAGCGTTTCTTTTGGTTTATAAACCAAAACAAACGTCAAAAAAAAAAGAAAAAAATCTTATACTTTATCTGTGTTTATTTTACAGTAATTGGTTTTATTTGTTTTCCATTGGTTTCAGACAAATCTCAACCAAACCTTAAAAATTTATTTTTTTATGCTGCAAACCTTGGCTGAAACGAAATAACTATGGAAATAAAAGCCCTAAAGCTTATTAATGTCATTGTTTAGCAGGAAATCAGTTATAAAATAACAATAAAACTTTGATTATGTGGCAGTATTGCAGGGATATTGTTTCGCGGTCAGAAATTAAGACGCGATTGGATCGGTAGCCTCACATAACTTTAAAAGCATCAAACGAAGAATTTAAATACAATATAGAGCTTTATTGGCAACCAAGACGGAAGTAAGTTTTTATTCTTTTCTGTTTTCTTAATTATAATTTAATTTTCATAAAAATTCTATTAAAGAGTATGATGGCAAAAAATCAAGACATTATTTTAAAAAAAATGAAAATATTTACTTTAACAGACGTTCGTTACGTAAGAAAGAGTAAGAGAACAAAATGATGTAAGGACGCTCTAGTGAAAATGAATGATTTCGTAAATATTTCAAAATTCATTATTTCATAGCGTATGGCGTATAAATTATTACTATAAATATTAGCAAAGAGGCAACGACAAAAAAATGTAAAAATAAGTACAACTTTGTAAAAAAAAAAATTCAGATTTTATTTAACATATATAATATAATAAAAATTATTGAGGAGTTACATAACACAGTGCGTAACGAGCACAGCAATGACTCCTTTGTTAAGAGTAAAATATGTACAGACGTTACTATTATTTGAATAATAATCAATCAAGGAACAAATTATAACAAACAAAATATAATATTTAATTATTTAATTTTATTTATTCATTCGTTTATTAATTGCAATTTTATTTATTTTTTTATTTAAACGTTTACTTATTTATATTATGCAGCTTATGTAGCTTAGCTAAAACATGCTACAAGTTTCGTTAAAGTGTGTATTTAAAATTTTAAGTGCGAAACTTTTAAAATGAAAAAAAAAAATTAGTTTGATAGATTCATTACGTCAACATTTTCTTAGTAATCCTTTAAAGAACACTAGTAGGTTACTTAGCGTCAAGTCTTACGGTAAAGCCTTGCTTTTATGATTCAACAAATCCAACTAGTAATTGTAAAACGATTTTAGTCAAAAATTCTGTTTTGTTTATATTATTTATTTGACTTTTGTAAGAATTTGGGTCTTCTAATTTTTTTTTTAATTGCTACTTAAATTCTGTTTCGGGACATTAGCGAAATTTTTCATAGGGACAACCTGAACAACCGGAACACCTTCTAAAATACTTGGGCACAATTTATAAATACGTTAGCTTACATTACGTTAATGCAAATCATACGAGTGGTATTTGAATTTTTTGAAACATTGGTGTAGGAAAAACTTCATGGCGTGTTTTCATCAGAATGCAGACAATACTATTTTGTTATCTTCCTTCAAATATTCCAATGTTTTTCTTTTTTAGTTGTCTGTGGGAATGGGTCCATCTAGACGCCTGCTCGGCTTGATATGATCAGAATTATCAAAATGGCGCCATCTATGGCAAAAATTGTACTTTTCCTCGACTTATTATGATGCATTGATTTCCTTTTTTATACCCGCCACCGCGAAGGAAGGAATTTATTTATAAGGAGGAAACTTCGGAGAAAAAAGAACATAAACTGAAAGTATTTCCACGTTGTAATTATTTTGCTCAATACTCATAAACTGTATAATAAAAATTTCTACGCTACTCTATAAAAAAAAGGAGAAAACCCTCCAAGCCTATCTAATGTTATAAAGTATCGAGATTTAGTTTTTCTTCATCTTTTTTTTCAGATTAAGTTGATGGTGATTTTTTTCTGAATATTCTAGCCTATTAGAAGATAAAAATAGGTTATTAAAGGAAAAACCAGGCTTCGTTCGGTCGTATGCAAAAATATATCTATTTTTTTAAATCTCTCTAATACTAAAGACTTCTAGACTAAAACATAATTAATGTAAAGAGAAATATATTCTGCTTTTGAAGCATAGATATTAAGAGCTAAGGCTACATACAAGTGATCATGTTATTCAGCACTTAATTTGAAAATTTATTATTTTAACCTCTATCAACTAGATTTTTCTATTGATACAAGCACTTAACAGGATGACAAATTTTATTGTCGACATTTATCTGCTGCAGCTATTATTATACCTTAGATAATGCGAGTCCAACAATAGATAGTTGAAATCGTATATAAATCAATTTTTATGGGACCGTTTAACAAAGGAATGCATAAAAGTCAGTTAAACGAGTAATATACGATACGATAAAACATATGTAACCATAAATTAACTAAAATTTGTAAAATGACGGAGAAAAAATATTTAATTTAAATGAAAACTTTGTCCTCAAGACTCTCTAATACATGTGTTGCATATTTCTAATTAATATCCGATACCGTAAAATTACTGAAGATAAGCGTTATTTTTCCGAAGGCTACTTGTCACTCCATAAATACTAAAATCGAATAAATTGAAATCTTCAAAAACTTTTAAATCACATATACGAGCAGATGTGTGCCATTAGCATAGTAAATCACAAGTATAATAAAGCATTTTGTCTAACGTAGTGTAAAAAAACGTTACACGTCAATGAATGAAGAGAAAAAATACACCGAACGTAGTGAGGTCAAACTAAACTGCTAATTTGCACGTCCAATTTTATAGTTTAATACCAGCCACTAGCCCCTAGCCACTAACCGCTAGCCACTAGCCACTAGCCTCCAGCCACAGAGGGTAAACACTATACAGATTATGCATCAAGAGTCAATTCTCATCTCTACATTAAGGCATTATATACGGCGTAGTAACTACACGTGTTCAAAGTTGCTAATGGTACTTTTCATCCTCTTAAGTGCGGCTAAAACAAAAACTGTGCTAAGACCTCAAAACAAAATCATGGAATTATTGCTTAAAGAAGAAAATAAAAAATAAAAAAATTAAAACTTGTTGTTGTTATTGGTTGCATATATTTGAAAAAAAAAAAACATACTTTTATTCTGCATTTACAAAATCTTTATGTGTACACATGAAGTGCCAGGTAGCTTAGCTGCATTTTATTGATTTATTTATTTATTCATATCCAGTCACACATCGATAAATATGTATATGTAGAGAAAATATTATAATAGATTCCTAAATGCATTTATACATAATAGAAATGTTTGCAGGTGTATGTAGCTATGGGTATATAGCTCTGAACAATGCTAATAATGTCAAATGACTTTAACGGTGCTTTGCAGCATGTTTTCTCTCAAACGTTCAATGGTTTTCATCTTCATCATCACCATCATCATCACTGGCATTCGTAGAGACGGACTTTTATGAAAATGTATATATGTACGATGGTGATGACTGTGTATGTCTTTCAGTTGTTATTGTGTGCATCTGCTGTCATGATTTTTAATAAGCGATGCAATATTTGTTTTAATGGATCCTCAGAATATGAGTTAAGAGGCCAGATGGAATTTCAGAGAAATGTTATTAAAACGCATAAAAACAAAAGAGAGCCATTTATATAGAGTTTATTACAGGAAAGCGCACCCGTGTTTATTTAAAATTAAACGTTTCATCTTCGTTTAAGAAGTGTTGCGATTTCCCTAATTGTGGCTTTCAACAATTTTAAAATAACTCGCGACCTGACATAAATGTTGAATTTTTCAATTCCCACAATTTCTAAAATCAATTAAATGCTCCTTAATCGATAATGTTAAAGAAATTCCAAGTGAGTTCGCAGTGAAAATTTAGTGGATTTATCCAGTTTTTGCAGGACTTTTACATAGAAACGGAAAGTTTTTCTTAACACTCATGCTTTTGAAAAGATATTTATGATTCAAATATCAAAAGTGTTTCATTACTTAAACAGTGAATAAAATATGTTGAATGATATTTAATATGTATGAATGTTAAATATTTACTTCAGACCAAAGTTAATATCGTCCCTTTAAAAAGGCAATAAGCGTGAGTGCAGATAAAAAAAGGGCTTGCAATTGAACAGATTGCTGAAGTTCTTCCTGTATAAGTACAATAAGGTCACGACTTTCAGAGAGGAACTCACTTCACTTTTAATATCAGAAACTGTGAAACAAAAATTTCAGCATATATTTGTACTATTAATTTGAGAACAGAGCTTATGAGAATGCGTTTGCTTAAAAATCATATGATTTTACTAAAACAAAATTTTCAAAAACTTTTTTAAATACATAAAGGTATAGACGATAGATAAATAAAGAGAAATTGCAGTGATGAGTATGAGGAAATTCCTTCCAAAGTGAATAATATCTTCGGCTTTAATAATCATAATAATTGTACAATATTTTATTTATCGTCGTTTTGGGTAAAGAAAAAAAAGGAAGAAAATTAACTGCAAATAATAATAAAAATAATTATGACAATAACAAATGCGTTTAACACATTTAGAAATTTTTTTTTTTTTAAATTTAACATTACGCCAACATTAATCAAGAATGAAGATCCTAATATCGTTCCCTATAGTCTGACGATTCATTTATGAACAAAGGTCGACCATCAATAATATTTTAACTTGAAATGTAATATAAGCAAACAATGGAAAGAAAACCCGTATTATAAATTTAAAAAAAAAACGATTAATAAAGAATTTTTTTCTTTCTTTTTTACATAAAAATGTTCAAAATAATAAATAACTTTAGAAATATTTAATATATTTTTTCATTTCAAATATAATAAGAAAGTTATTCTACTAATTGATATCTAAATAAATCTTTTGAAGAAATTCTTTAACATTAAGAAAAGTATTATCAGGAATACCAGTAATATTAAGGAAAGCACTTGCATGTTCTAGTGTCGGTTCCACTTACAATTCATAAAGCTGTGAGTTCGAAACGATCGCATCGCTGTTGATAGGAGAATTCTCGTTATAAAATTTGCCTTAATTTCAAATTAATTTCGTTAATCAATTACTTGCTTAAGGGAGAAAACCACAGCATTAAAACAAGTGTTTCTTTTTTTTTTTTTTTGAGTGGAAGGAAAGGTAATGGAATAAATCGAGAAAGTTATTTAAGTTATCTTTAAGTAATAGAAGACAAAATATATCTTCTCGCAAAGTATGCTCTGGCGCACGCTGGCTTATATATGGCTCTATAAAGCAAAAAGAGAGTTTGAAAAAAATGTGTTAAATTTTAGTAGAGAATATTGTCTTAAAAGTGATGTAAAGAGCTCAAATGAAGACAATGAAAATTTTGCGTGTTATATTGCGCGCCATTTTGAAAAAGTATGTTTCAAGAAAAACAAGTTTTAAAATTTTGGAACGTGTTGTAGTAATGTTGTTCAGATAAAATAATTTTTTTATTATCTGCTTCCATTAGCCTGTGTTGGCAGAGCCTTAAAAAAGACCTTCTGTGGTCAAACATTCTTTTTTATTCTTTTTCTCGAACATTTTTTGCACGAAAGTGTCTCTTGTGCTACATCCGTCGTAGACAGAATCGTACGTTAAATACCTTAAATAAAGTCGAATTATAAAGCGTATAGCTCTTTAGTCGAGTTACTAATCAAGTGGAAAAACTTCATCGTACACTTTTAGTTTTTTGCCAAAAGTATTGAAAGCTTTCAAATTTTTTGTATCTACTTAATGGCTGTCTCAATGAAGCTACAGTGAAGTATTTTGGTTTGGAAATGTTTTTAAGTAGACTTAAATACTCTTGATGGGCATTTGCTAGCGATTTAGAGAAAACTTTAGGGGCGTAACATCTCTCATCGAAGTCATTTGACACAGGCAGTGTTTTCGGAATGATTTGGGAAACGCCCATAGTTTCAAGCAAACATTCATTGTAGTTAATGAATTTTTTCCACATATTCTGGGACATTTAAAGGATATGTTAAACAAGTAAAAAAGTAATTTTTAAAAAATTTATAGTGGCTTCCCTCCTTAAGCAAAACTCCGTGAATTCTTTACAAATGATGCATTTAATGGACTTTAGAAAAGAGATTAAAAAAGTGTTGGGTTGTTATGCTTTCATAATTCAAATGTATAGATTATCTGTGATGCCATGACCGTGGCCGAACTAAAAAAGTAAACCCTCAGCAATATTAATAACATCCGTATAGGTGAACAACTGGTTAACAATTAGTTAATAAATAAAGTTGAATAAAGTTTACTGTAATCTGTTACAAACTTCTCATACACAGCGCAGTTTTTCAAATTTAAAGTAAATGCAAAACATTCCAATCCAAAGAAAAAATCAAAGAATAGTTATTAAAGTAATTTTTTTTTCTTTTGCAAAACATTTTAATAGAAGTCAATTAAAATTGTTGTCATTGATTGTTAAACCCTAAATTAGCACTGTTCCTATGAATGGGCGTGTGTGTGTGTGTATGCGCATACCTGGTATATTTTGTATATAATACATACATATAATAAATGGCATAAAAAATATGCCAAAAATTTTGATCCAACAAGCACTTTAATAAATGATCCGACTGACCAACGTGTCCAATCACAGGTTTACGAAATTAATGCAGAAGAAAAACAAAAGCAAAAAAAAAAAAAAAATGGAAAACGAAAAAAGTGATTGACCGGTTACAACATTTTAAAATAAATGACTTTAACGAAATGAAATTTTTTTTTTGTTTTAGTGTTTTGCTTTTTTGTTTTTTTTGTCAAAATGTCAGTTTGTGTGGAGTGTTTTCGTTGATACGTATAATTTTGTTGCTTGCAGTTTTTCTTTTTTTTTTTCTTATAAATCTTTCATTCAAAATACTTAAATTAAAAAAAAATAAAAAATAAGGCAAAAATTAATGGTAACAAATGGGGTGTGACTGTTATACACACTGACAAGCACACGTATACTCGTATCCGTGCATATTACATATGTCAGTGCATATACATACATACGTGTAAGTAAAGAAAGAAACACTTGAATAAAAGTCAATTTTAATTACATGTCTGCCACAAATAATCACTGCATATACATTTAATGTACACATACTTCAACTTTAAAGAAACAACAATAACAAGAACAAGCTTAACAACCATTGAAAAAAATGAAAAACAAACAAAATGTGTCACCAAAATTAAAGGTTTTCCAAAATTGTTATATTGGGATGATTTACATCAGTCATGCTTTTGAAATCATAGACTTTTTTCTTTGGTTTTTTGTTGATTTTCTTTCCTGGTTTAGTTTGTTTTGAAACTTTTTTGTTTTTCATTTCTGCCTAAGATTTGTCAATTTAACACTATATTGAACGTCACACTTGTTTTGCATGCTTTTTAGTGCAAGTTTCTTTTATGTTTGTTAAGGAAAATGACAAGAACTAGTAAATGGGCTCGGCCAAGTACATGCCTATAAGTGTCGTAGATATGTACGCGTTGACAAGTACAAATATTTTGGGTAGGAGTACTTACGTACATGTGTGTGTGTGTCTGCGTGTGACTGTTTGCTGTGTGCTATTTGCTGTGTGCTGTGATTTAACACTTTCCCTAAACTATTAAGGAGGTCTTGTTTTTTCATTAAAAAAATTAGATATATGTGGGAATAAAATTTTGATATCTTTTGCGGGTCAGACTAATTACGAAATCTTGTTACCCATGAACATTAAGGCCAATAAATGATTTATCATTTTTAAAACTAATCCTAACAACAATAACAAACTAATATTTGCGAGAGAAGAGTTTACCTCTGTAACTCATCCAAATGCTATATTAACAACTGAAGGGTTGTGACCATCAAAACTGCATTAATTTAGATTTTATATTGATTCTAATCCAAAATACTCTTGACATTGTACGTGTACCCAACCAGTTTCTATTTTTTTTACTAATCCATAAATGTTTATTTTCATCATCTAGACGCACAAATGCTCAGTAGCAAAAGCAATGCTTTTTTTCTTCTTCTTGAAATATAGTTTTTCTTTCGTTTTTTTTTTTTGAACAAAAATTTTCTCCTCCCAAAATTGTTTTGATCTATCAATAAATTATAGTTTATCCCACTTTTGTGTGCTGTGATGATTATATTGCTTCGCCGAGAACATAAATATCTATCAACTGTAAAATACCATAATTTCTCTTCAAAGCTTTACATAAAATAAAACCCACACAGGTACCAGACATTGCAATACAATAATATCTGTGTAACAGCTCATGACATATAGCAGAGACTGCACCTGTTTTTTCCCCCTCTGTTAATAGTACAATGGAAAATGGTTTTATAACAGCGACGGATAACCACAATGCAATGCAGTGACGACAACAAATAACTCATGCAATACACACAATCCTTTTAAATTCAGATATTGCTTGACTTTTCTTCTTTTTTTTTTTTGAGGAATATTTACTTTTTCTATTCATTCCGCGGTGTCCCAACATCAAGGCGAAGGCCAACGCTTAAAATTTCTTTCTTAAGCCGTAATAGTAATTGTTGTTCTTCTCAGTTTAATATCTGATGTTTTTACTGCTGCTTCTTTCGTTGTTGCTGTGGTTAACGTATTGTTTGTTAGTTTAGTTTTCGTATGAAGACCATAAAGAATAGATTTTGCGCGCTTGGCGCTTCAATTCAATGGAATTTTGTAGCAATTGTGGAGGCGTTTTCCGTTTTATTTAAATACAACTTGTGCTACTAAATGTTCTAATTTTTAAAATCTTATTTAATATATATTTTAAGCTGCATTTCACAGTAATTATTATTCTCTGATTTAAGAGGATATTCTGGGATTCGAAATACATCGCGATATGTAGCAAACAATGTTATCGGTTTCACCCGTGGAAGTATGGTTTAGAGTACAGGGCTATAATAATAGTAAACCATAGATTTCCAACCTGGAAGAATGACTACCTGTTCTGTTTGGTCTCTTTTTTATTGCAATTGTGTACACATCTCGTACAGTTTTATAGTTGCCCAGCAATTCTAAATCCATACTCTGCACTATTTGCTGTGGTCGCAAAAAACGTCGTCTACGCTTTACAAAACTCAAACGCACATATAAACAGGAAATCTACAAAGACGAAGTTTGGAACGTAAGAAATCGAAGCGTCTCCTTTCGTCTCAGTTACAGTTGATTTGAAGATGGTTTTAAATAAACATAAATACTTTCCACAGTTATGTCTTAGTATATTAGAGAATTTAGCGATCAATCAGCAGCTAAGCCATTAGACTACAACTTCCCAATAGAGATGCATTTTGCATACGCAGCAGATCCCTCCGAAGGGCTTAAGGAAAAACTCGAAATTTCAAGCAAAAAATTTGTTTCAGCTAAAGAATTTCTTTCACACATCTTAGAAGATCCAAGGGGTCTATTAAAAAAGCTTAGGATTCAAAATGTATATCGATATACAGATATTAAAAGTCAGGTCTAAAAGAAAAAAAGTTAAACTCGTTTGAAGATAAAAACAGTTTAGTAAGTTACTGCATCGGCCCCTCTCTACGATCGCTTTTCATATGCCACAATATGCTCTAAATTGTTCGAGCTGAAATTCTTTCCATTGATTTATCCAAGTCTTTAAATCATCGTTTCGTCTTCTATGATGAACTAACTTAAGAAAGAAAAATGAATTGTGCAACGCCCACAAGAAATTAATTTAAAAAAAAAGTTTGCGATTGATTGAAAAATTTATTAAATATTTCGGAAAAATGCTCATGTCTTCCTTCAAAGAGTAAACGGGAAAAAAGATATGAATAAATAAAATTTTTTGCAATTTAATTAATAAAGACATTTTATACGTAAAGTTGCAAACGTAACCCACACATAACATAGATATATAAAAAATAAAGGGGGTGTAGTATATGTTACGATGTGTGATGGTATTACTGCTGCAGTTGTTTAGTTGCTTGATAAGCAAATAAATCAACTGTAACCATAACAAATATTAAGAGTAACAGTAAATCAAAAACAATAATAATAAAAACAACAAGAATATTGCAACACCCCCTCCCTATAAGCTATAAATATATAGAAGTCTTTCAATTGCTTGAGGTTGTTTGAATACATGTTTGAAATTATTGTAGGCGTTTAGATGTGTGTGTTTTTTGTCTAAAGTTTTTCTTTTCTTTTTCTTTTTTTTTTTACGTTTGGCGAGAAATATCACACACATACATTTACAATTAATTAAGTAAATTTATGTCAGTTTCTTGCAACTATAAATAAATTTCACTGCGATTGTGTTTGTTTTATACGATGCTTTAAATTGTTTGTTAAAAAGAAATTTCACATAACATACGTAGACAAAAGTGAGTCAATTATTTCAACGCTGTGCTCTTAACACTCGTGTCTTATCTTTAACACTGATGATGACGTTGATGATGATAGTAATGATAATGATGTTAGTTTGATGTTAAAGGAAGTTTAGTGTTTTGTTTGGGAACTTTCTTATTATTAACGAAGCCAGTTTTGGTTCTTCTAAGGCCATTGTTTGTCTGATTTGTTTCCAAAGTCATTACAAGAAACGATTCACTTGGAAACAATGCCGAATTTAAACAGTTTAAATTTCACTTTAGATTTTTCTCTTCAGATTTTGCTAAATAGCTTCTTTATGATAATAGGAAATGTGTTAACAATTTTCTGTTCGTCTTCTTTTCTATGATTTTCACTTATTATTTAGCTGCTGGGTATTTGTGTTTTTTTTTAGTAAAACACTCTTAACAGTATCGGAATTTACTATAGAAATATTAAACAATAGTTTTTCAAAGTGGTAGAAAATTAAAAAAGAAGGGGAAGTGAAGAAAAAAAGTCAAGAAAATAAATTTCACAAAATGCCTTAAATTATGAATTTGATCATAATTTTTTGAAAAGAAAGAAAAGCAAATTAGTAATAGTAGTAATAGTAATAGTAATGGTAACAGTAATCGTAACAGTAACAGTAGTAACAGTATTAATAATAGTAGTAGTAGGACTAATAGCAGCAGCACTAGTAGTAGTAGTAATAGTTAATGAACAAAAGACTTAAGCAAAAAACTAGAGAAAAGTTTATGAGAAAATAAGCCGTTTGGTTATCGTTTACAAAAGTTTTCATTTAAAAATTATTCTGTACAGTTACTTGGCTAAAACTGAAATTTGGAAAAAAATGACGGTAATAAAATTATGATTTAATTTTAATCACGTCATTAATTTAATTATTATTCGCTATTGGTTTAGCAATCACTTAAAACTCTAGCACACTAGCACTAGTTCCTCTCTGTCGATGAATTGGTTAATTTATTGAATATTAATGAGTTTTAACCAATTACGGTGTTATTGCTTGCACGTTGTAAAAATTATTAATTAGCGAGCATATCTATTTGCTGTTTATTAGAAAAAGAGTAGAAGGAAAAAAAGAAAAACAAAAAATTCAAATAAAACACAACTTGAACAGAGTTAAGTTTTATTGTAAATAATCTTTCACACGGTCCTAATATAGAGCAAAACATTTGTCATCTTGCAACACACACGCTTTCAAAGCTGTTTAAAGTTCCAATGACTGCCTACAATTTCTTGAGTCAACAATCATGTAAAATAAAGCGTTGTCTGCGTTAACCGTACATACAAAGTGTCACTAAATTATGAAAGAGAGAGAGAAAAAAAAATTGAAATTAAAAAATTTTTTTTTCTTTTAGTTTAAATATATTCATCTAAGCAAAAAAGTATTAAATGACATTTTATGAATGAAGCAAATGTATACGATTGCTGAAATGGAAATTTAAAACCTTTTCTCTTTCACAAGACATGCACTGCACTCATAGAGTGTGTGTTTCATAAAAAAGGCAAAAACAAAAATAAAAAAAAAAAAATAAATAAATAAAGAAATAATAATAATTCAACAGAATGTGTAAAATGAAATGTGAAAAAAAAATTATTCATATTTTATCGTTTTCTTTCTGTCTCTCTCTCTCTCCCTCTCTCTCTCTCTCTCTCTCTGTCTCTGTCTCCGTCTGTCTCCGCCTGTATCTGTCTGTCTGTCTGTCTGTCTCCCGCTTGCTCTCCCTTTATCTCTTTGACTCTGCAATGGATTGCCACACTGTACAACAACTACAAGCTGCGAAGATGAAGAATTTATAATTCACTGTTCATGCCAATCACTCAATCAAAACGTCACTCACTCACAGGTTATGTGCATGTCTCTAAATAGATATCTTTATGTGTGTACGTGTATACGTGTGCATTATGTGCATTGGTAACCAGCCAACAAGCCAGCCGGCCAAAGAGAACAAAACAGGTGGAAATTGAAATAGAAACGTCAGAATTTCTGCTCTAATTACAAAGTGGTATGTCTAGCACTGTATAAAATATAAAAATTTTGTTTTTACTTGTTTCGTGTTATCGCTCTTGTTTTTGTTGCTGTTATTATTATTATTATTATTATTATTACTATTTTTGTTGTTGCCTTGTCTTAAGCCGTAATATTATTAATTTTAATGCGATTTTTTTTTATTTCAGTCTTGTATATGTTATAATCATAATGCGGCGTCGTCGTCGTGAGTCGTTTGGCGTGGCATGTTGTGTTAAAACAAAAACAGCATTGTGGTGCAAGATGACTTGACGGTTTGATGAACTCACGCTAACGTCTACTACCTGCTGCCACTGCTCACGCCAAAGACGCTACTTTTATACCGTTATTTAAGATTTTATTGTAACTTTTTATTATGATTTAAAGGATTTTTTTGTTTGCTTGTGTGTTTTATTTATTTACGAACTATTCGTTGCGTCATTCGAGCTAAAATATCTTAACTAAATAAAGAAAAAAAAAAAGAAAGTAAAAGATGAAGTCTTACTGTCTAAGAAAATTCTTCTGCATCATTGGGGGAACTGAAATTTATAAAACTCTATACCGAGCGAATTCGAGCGCAATTACCTACACATGTCAACGAAGAAAAATAGAAATTTTTTTGTTTTTACTTCATAACAATATTTGTTAGAGTGTCTTTATATTAGCTCCTGAACTTCCGTAATTGTATTTTATTTCTTACTATATAAGGCGTTAATTCGCTTATTATTTGTACTTCAAACAGTCCCCTTGACAATCACTTTTTTTTTTTGAACATCATACTAACTTACGTTTTTCTGCACTTCCCATATTCTGGATTTATTTGCTATGTATTATAAGATCCATTTGTCTGCTTGTTGGCCTTTGCTTTTAAGGCCTTACAGATCTGTGTATTTCTTAGACCGCGAGCGCCCCTGAAACGTCCGAACCATTTTCATGGTTGGGATTGTCACTGAGAGTGAAACAATTCACATGACCTTGGAATCGCCATTAAGCGTGGGTCATTAACTTGCACTGATTACATCCCAGCCTTTTGATAGTCATTGCTAGCGCTTAAATGATTACATTTAGTGAGGTTTTCGGATGTGATGAATGTAACGAATTAATGTGTTGCATATGATTTGGCAAGGTTGTCCGAAGTTGATTATTTAGACGAAGGAAAAGTTACGATTTTTTAACCGAGTTTTAATTAACTGATCAACCAAACTTACCAAAATTACACAAATATTTATCATTTCACTTTTTGGTAGATGAAGAGTTTTAGTGATAATAAAATCATCAGAAGCAATATATTCAGGAAATTAAGTTTGCTGACACATCAGTTCGAATAAGTAACTTCTATTTTTGTTTTTTTTTTCCAAACGAGTGGAGTTTTGAAATCGTAATACAGTCAGTCATTGTTTACATAACGAAATGTGAAATGTGCTTTATAAGGTTTCCTTTTCGATTATCCTCCGATATCTTGTATTGAAATTATAGAATAGAAATACGTTTATTGCCCACCTGTTGTTAGAATTCCCAAAGTCAGAAAACTGAAAATTGAAAAAGATGTTCTCAATTAATTTAAAATTAAAATAAATTAATTTGCAGAAAAAAATCCGAAATCGAAAAGTATTTTCTATTAAAAATGATATCACTTAGCAGGTATTAGTTGCGGAGCTAAGAGCCATTCAAAAATATAATATTAATGGAATCCTTACGAAAAGGCTGGAAAAGGAAATCTTGCCTTTTCCATAAATTCGCTTGAGATCGTATAAGTGGATCTATTATTTATTTATTTATTTATTTATTTTTTTCAAATAGATAATAGATTTATGTTACTCGATTCATGTTCTTAGTATGATTTATGAATCATTAAAATTAATTAATAACGTTTTGAACACTTTAGAGATATTATTTTTTTGTTTGTAGCCCTCATAAATGATGGCTGGCGTTAATAAACTAAGATGCCATAACAACACAATAACACTTTAATAACAATAAGTAATGATTTCCTATTGTTTTCTTTTTCACAGATAAACGTGAGAAGCATTTCAAAAGTAGATGATAAGTACAATTTAAAATATTTCAGCGTAATTCTATTAAAACATACAAAAAAAAAAAAGAAAGAAAAAATGTTGCTTCTTATGTGTGCTTCTGTGCATACTTGACGTGTTTAAAGTCATTAATAAAAATTTGTTTTTGTTTTTAACAATTTATTGAAACTTTTATGATTTTTTGTAAACTCATCCGAAAATGTTAGAAAAATGAACAAAAACAAAAAGATATACAAACGCTAACATTTCAAACGCTTAACTATGCATAACAATAATTCATTTTCATAAAAAACGTACTAGATGTTAAACACAAGAACATATGTACAAGCACTTATAAATAAGACGGGATTTGGAACACACAATAAAAACATCAACGTAGAAAATGCTTCTAATATTAATCGAGCGCATTTATGTTTGCTCGGTGCGTTGCTGAAATGCAAATTAAAATTTTAATGCCAAGCATATATAAACACGCATGCGTAGTGGAGAACAACAATCGTTATATTATAGTTTTTATTTTATTGCTGACAACATTAGCATAATATATGCGATGCGAGCTAAATTTATACGCTTATAAGACTTATAAGACCGTCGTGACAATAGGTTGTGCGAGTGCTTTTTATAAGTCATGCTTGCTAAGTCAAACAATTCCTAATTACTTAAATATATTTCAAGTGATTTATAATGTGAATGAAATTTTTTGTCACCTATCATCACAAATTTTCTATACGAAGGCGGAATATTAATAAAGTAAGAATAAATTTGAAACACAAATGCTTTTATATGTATGAATGTGTATTTGTGTGTCTAATTTCAACGTTATACATTGAACAGACCTCACTTGATAACAGTGTTAATTAAAGTAATTAGTAAGACCAACAACAACATGATATACAACAGAAATATAATTTGAAACTATTAATTTGCTGACTAAACGGTTTGCAACGAAATGTAATTATTTTAGTGTTTTAACTGGAAATGAACTTAACTTAAACAGTAGCAATACTAGGTTATTAATTAATATTTACTTGCTAAGTATTATAGTAAGCAATAAGAAATAATATCTCAAATGAAACAGCGAAGTGTCCACATATCATCCTTATCTGCCGTAACAACGAAGCTTGGATGCTCGTCAATTAAAAAATTTGATCCAAATGAAAATCTAGTGCAGACTTTTCGTTTCTTTTTTTCTTCTATATTTTACTCGATTCATTCAAATTATCAATAGATTGCTCAGATATTGCAAATTTTAAAAGTTTTTATAAGCTATGCATGCTGACTCTTAGGCAATTTGCTTAGGAATGTTTCGCGTAAGAGCTTGCAATGTCACCTGAGTTAGGCCGGAACGAACTCTAATGAATAATTCAGTCGATAAACCTATAAGAACGTCTATAGAATGGACCATCTTAATTTATGTTCCCTGTGTATAGAATGCGTAGAATTCTTGATATGAACAAATTCTTTCATTAAATGAGAAGTTTACTGAACTAGAAAGATTAGCAAAGAAATTCTATGAATTAAATAAAATTTTTTTTCTCTATAATTTCCTATTAAACTTGCGGCAGAGTGCTTGCTATTGTCATGAATATCTTTTATAACTGACGAGTTAAGTGTTCATATAAAGCTCCCGCCTTACTTGTAGTAACCAGATAACGTAGTTAATGAAAAATATCGTTCATTTTAGTGTTCTCAAGACCTTATTTTCCCAAACATATTCTTCTCAAACTTGAAAAATGCTCGTTATACCACATATCGCGAATAGTAGTTTTGTAACAAGTAATGTAAGTTTACATATGGAAAAACAATTTAAAACAAATAAAATTTAGAAATACTTCTGCTAGCTGAATGTTACATTGATTTAAGGAAATTTTTTCAATAGTTTACGTAACTAACGTTAGGAGAAATTTAATTAACTTTATCTTGCGGATAGCGCTTAACTCAACACGAGTATTGACCGCAGTATTTGCGAGTAAAATAACTGCAATTGATGAAATTTCCAAGAATCATAAATAAATACCTGAGATAAATTATAAAAATGATCTTTTCGACTTGAAAAGTCTACAAATAAACATTCCTGCTGGCAAAGTTAAAGTTAAATTAAAACTAAGAAAAAAAAAAGAGTGACAAATAGCACTAATGCAGTGTAATTTACCAGAGTAGGTGGTAAAACTTATCTTTAAGAGGAAAATCATTGTAGATATAAAAAAAAAAATTGGTGGGTTTAATACCCCTTTTGGATCTTCTAAGATATGTAGAAAGAACTGTCTCAATTTTTTTTCCTTGAAATTTCGAGCTTTTTATTAAGTGCTTCAGGAAGGCTGCCTATACAAAATGAATGAAACATGCTTGGAGCACGTAAAAAATTCTAGCTTCTAGTATGAAACAATTATTGTCATAACACCTGATAAACGTATTCCCAGATTTTTAAAAAGTTTGTATTCATTCCTGTTAAGGCCATTGAAAGTTTAACTATGAACGCTTTTATTGAAACCAATGCTACAAGTTATTTATTTCGTTTATATATGACGTTTATGTTAATCGATAAAAAAAAACCATAATTTGAAGTTTCCATTTATAGTACATTAACAATATATATTCTGTCCGTCTGTCCGTTTTTCCCTTCCGGTATATATTTTTTTTTTTAGCTCTCAAGATTTCAAAAATGATGATATCTTAAGCTTAAATTGCTTACGTAATATCTTGCAGCCATTGGGGGAGATCAATAGTTAGATGGAAAGCGAGAAATCATTATTGTCAAGTTCTGTTATAACATTCTTAAGAAACGATAAATTTTCATATAATTATTTATGAAATTTAGATTAAAGTTTCGATTAATGTGAGCATCAAATAATAATTTATGATAATTTATTTTTATAGCCTCGCCTTTGCTTTTATTAAATTGAATTGTTTTACTTGCCGAAGTTAATCACTGATATCTTGTTTCAAACGCTTTAATGGACTCACAAAATAGTTAGTAACCGTTGTTGGAGAAGAACATTTTTGGAAAAAAAAATCTTAAAGGTTCGCTGAATGTCATATGAAAATAGAAGCAACAAATTGTCCTTAAATTGGAAAAAGAACTCAAGTAGAAAGTTTTTATAGGAACATGCATGGCCTACAAAAAGATCAGGGGTAAAAGAATGAAGTAAATATATGAATTAGACCAGCTACGTATTATTAGTTTCTATAAGAAATTATTTGACAACGTTTTCTATGCAGGCATTCAAAAACACAGCTTAGTAAACAGGCTAAAAATTCTTAAGTAATTACAAGAAATTACTTTATTAATAAAAATTTGATTGAATACGGTTCAAGTGAATATAATGCATATGCATAATTTATAAAAAGGGTAAGTAAAACATATTCGGCTGTAGACGAATCTGGCGCACCTTAATGAACACAAGCTTTTTCTACAATTTTAAATTGACCGACAACAGCAATAGCGAATAATCACATATCGCCGGTGATCTATATTCGATCGATATTCTTCAATGCTAGCTATAGAGATATTAAATTCTGTCTTTAAGCTATATGAGTACATTTGAGAGCATGAAAGGAGATAAAAGCCCCTACGAGACACAAGACACTATATAAGCAGAGTGAGCCGATTATAATTCCAAAATTTGAAAGGATTTTTATATGTACAAGGATTTCAGAGGGGGTTTTATCATTGATGATCATGGGTCTGTGTTATTGATTGGCCAGCTCTGTATGGCAATAGACTCCAATACATTTATTGTATTACTTCGATATGATTTAGTTATTTATAAATTTTTTTTTTCTTCTTGGTTTATTAAATGAGACACACCTTGATTATAAGCATCTACCCATGTAAGCATATTTGCATAATGGAGATATTGCATGTTTGGCTTTGGTTAACAAAACACAGGCAATAAAAATTTATCATTCATTCTGTTGCAGGTCAGCAGCGCATTTAAAATGAACAATAAATTAATTAATTATAATTGGTTTACATTAACATTTAACTATATCGGGGAGTTAATATCTCCGCAAATAATTGAAAGCATTTGCAGATTTTTTCCCTTTTTTTCTTTTTTTTTTTTTCATTTAAGAGAAACTTTATGTGTTTAACAAAAATTCAATTCAATAGAGAAACAAAAAAAAAAAAAAAGAGATTAAATCAACTAAAAAGAAAGTGAAATTTTTAGCAAAACTACGAAAAGGAAAAAAATATAAATAAATAAACAAATTAAATTTTATGCAAAAAAAAGGTGGTGAATTAAAAATATTTCAAAATATATTTCGATAAGTAAAATTTTTTATATAATCGCACATGCGGTCTCTGTATACATTCGAGCAATGACCTTGACTTTAATATATATGAACAGCCTTCATCGCAACACCAACATCCAGCTGTAAGCTGTATTGGCAAAACTAATAATTTAATGAATATAAAGTCAATATATTTTCTTGAAACAATTTACTTTATGTGCAATAGACACACTCGTAGTAAAACTTACATCCTATGGCAAATTTAAGTTTCTATTTGAATTCGCTCTATAGACCCTGAATCATAGTAAATCTATAGAAGCACTATAATTAAATGTTATGTATGCATGGCTTACTATGATACAAAACAAACGCAAATCTTTTCGAATGTTAATGGAAAATATTTTTAATCCAATCTTACAATCTTACAAACATATATAATTCATAATAAAAAATATATATAAATAACTTTTTCTTTTTTTTTTTTTTGTTTTTCTTCTTAGGAGAAAGAAAATCAACGAATAACTTTCAGAAGCGTTATGTACACGTTACCTTAAAATCATTGATTTTTAATGGATTTTGGCTTTTTATATCATTTTCATTGCTGTGATTATGCTTTCATCGCTTATCGACTCTCTTATTCACAGGGTAATTAACGACGGTTTATAGTTAAGAACCATCGTTATAAAAGCTTTGCATGTAATATTCGTGAATTTAACTTAATTTAACTTTCACATAAGCTTCTTAACGAGCGTAACTTAATTTTGTTTTATTGGTCTCTGCATACATTAATGTTTCAAAGTGTTTCACTATAGATAAAAAAAAAGAACGATTGAGTAGATTTTCCTTAAGACAAATTATGTGCTAATAAAACATCGAATTTCTTTTCTTGGCTACCACTCTCAACTTTGTTTAAGCAATCAAATCGTCTGAGTTTATAAAAAATATATATGTAGGAAAGCGCAATTGAATCTGGACCTTTAGATAAGTGTCGTAGGTTCTAACCACTACATAAGGCTTAAATACGCCAGAAGGATAGAGAAGGAGTTTTCTTGAATTGAGTTCAATGTTAAAACAAACAAATATGAAAAACAATTGGTGATGAAAAAAAATATTAAACACAAACCCGTCACGCCTACAGACATTTCCAAAACCATCAAAAAACAATTAGATTGAGCAAGCATCGCAGATTATAGATAAAACAACAATTACTCCAACGGCAGCAACAACATGGAAGTATTATTCTCAAGAGTATATTGAAATGAAGAGTGATATTGAAATTTCTTGTAATGATGATCAATAAACTGAAATTGCTGTAGAACGAAGGACTTATTTGGGAAACATTTGAAGATTACGAATCCAAGAGCATTTTCAAGGATCTACAGTATATGCAGAAAAGAATATTATGAAGGGGGAGGACCAAGTAGCGCATTTTTTTGCTAATTGCCGACCATTCCATTTTAGAACATATAAGAGCCTGTAAGGAGTTAGACGCCTCTCGAGTCTTGCAGAAAGAATGCATAGTTACTTAAACAAAATTGAAGGAGTTTGTTTTTATATATAAATGAATTTGTTTTACTGAAACTCGTAGAACCATAATACGGTGAAAGGTAGAACCTTAACAAGGGAAAATTTCTTTACAAGTTTTCTATTCAATATCTAAAAATACTTTGCTGATTGGAACGATATATGTAACGAAACGGAAACTCTCGAAAATTTGCAAACAAAAGAAAAATAGGACAGATAAGAAGAGGGAGTGTTAGCAGCCATACGATAATTAATGAATTGATAATTTCTATAAATCTGTTTATGTATTACGGCTAACTTCCTATTTAAAGAAAAGTAAATTTATCATTTTATTTAAATTTAATCATTAACAAGTAAAGTTATTTCAGCCATGATAAACTCTGTACGTTATACAAAAATTAATCCATAAGTCATTCGATAATGATCACGATTATGTACTCGAAGAGCAGTCTCGAAATTCGTTAACCGTATTAAGATTAAAATATTTAGATTAATGTTCATAATAATTTTTGAAAATTTATTTATAAAATTAAAAGAAGAAATGGTGCATAAAAATTTTTCTTAAAAATATGTAGCGGGTGTTTAGCTATTAAAATGTTATGTAACGATAACATGCTATAAAATTTATGAATGTATAGAGGAAACAACAGCCATAACACGCATACCATCTTATAAATAATAAATAATTTATTAAGTCTGTTCATGGGTAACGGAGCGTGTACGTTTAAATATGCGCAAGCGGAGTACAGCGTGGAGTTATTGACAAATCTAAGTAATTAAATATTTATTAAATACGCATAAATTAATGCAACACTTTATAAAAAGAATTTTAGACATACCGCCTGATCATGGTTACAGTTTATAGAAGAACTAAGTCTTGAAGAAAGAAAAACAAAAAAGAAAAACAGAGACAAAAATATAGGATGAAATCGTGGAGTTTGATTAAAAATAAAATACAAAAAAAAAAAAAAGCAAAAAAACTGTAAACTCTATGCTTAAAAAGATACGGCAGAGATTTGCGATACGTTTTGCACGTATGCAATTCACTTATAATAAAGTTATTTTAAATGCTGATAATGCTAACAGCAGTTGTATGATGGTGTCTATGTGCCGAGTGTACATTAACACACAAGCCTGACAGCTTAACTCAAACAAACAAACAGCTAAACAGCATGCTTTTTCCATTACACACTTCAATGCCTAGCATTTTAGCAGTGTCTATAGGCTTTTGTAGTCTGGAGTATTTTTGCTCTTTTTTTTTTTTTTCTTTAGTTATGGCAGACAGACGGACAAATATTGCGTGCCATGCTAGAGACCGAATCTTTGCTAAGGTGCTAAAACTAGAGCTACTTGCGTAATTGCATTTCAGTCAAACAAGTTCTACTAGAAACATAAGCAAACAAAAAAAAAAAAAGAAAAATTTGTTGTTGCTGCTGTTGTTGTTGTCTTTTTTTCATTTTCGACATATTCACGCACATTTTAACGCACGCACATGCATGCACATACACAAAAGTGTAGCAATTGCCAAGACAAATGTGGACAGTAGTAGATTAAATGCCTCAGTAAGAGAGAAATGAAAAAAATAAATGAAAAGAAAAAGAAAACCTCCCGAGAGTCCTGAGGCGTTGTCGTTATATCAACTTTATGTGGCGTGTGCCTTTAATTCTTAATAATAATGTTATTGTTGTTATTGTTGTTATTGTTGTTGTTGTTGTTATTATTATTCAGTTAGTTAGTTTTATAGCTATTCTATGTTTGTTTGTCTGTCTGTCTGTTTGTCTGTCCCTCTATTGGGTATTGATGACAGGCTTACATTAACTACAGACTTAATAGTATGCGTTTGGTGTTTAGTTTAAAGCAAACATTAAATTACTTAAAGAACATTGACTGAGAGAGTATTACAAGCTTATATGCACATTTGCAAGCACTTCTTAACACTAGTGTTTGTTAACATCATCATCATTGCCGTCATTACCATCATCGCCATCACCATGTTGTCCAATATGTGATTTTAGTTAATTGTGTGAAATACTAACACTTTTCATAGTTCTTGTATGAAATTCTTTTTTCTTTTCGTTTTTTTTAATTTCCTCTAACATGTGTTTGTTATGTCGTATTTATGTCTAATTAAAATGCACTTTTATGTAACCAAGTTTATGTGAATCAACAAACACTAATACAAACACACATGTCTATCCTCTGTACATATGATTTAAACTTCTTTAGTAACACTTAACTGGTTTTTGATACTTAGTCTGACTTTGTCATATCTTATTAATTATTAATAAAAAATTCTTAGAGTTGACATTATCAAGAAAGAAAAAGAAAATATAAGGACGGTTTAAGACGAATATTTATTGCAATACATCTTTTACTTTGATATTGATTAGGTAGACGTATGTAAGAAATAATTGATTATTTCTGGTAAAATTTTTAATTAAGAAACTTTAGAACAATTTTTTATGCTAAGTATGGATGAAATTTTGTTAGAAACAAGCAGAGACATACATTTATATGTACGTTCGTAAAGTACTTATATTATGAAAATCTGATTTTGCGAATTTATTGCTCTATTTTGGATCTTTTTTTTTTGAATTTTACGATAAATGATTTCCAAACAGGTAATAAACTAATGATGAAAAGTAATAGTCTTACATACGTGAAAGGTAATCGACTATGAAAAGCTTGGAAAAGTAGACAGACACATTGATGTTCTTAGAATTTTTGCGAATTTTTAAAAACCCTACCTTGAATTGCGATAGAGAAGTTCCAAACTAAACCAAATGCTACTTAATGGATGCAAAACAGCTTTAATAGAAAATAACTAGAATTAAGTGAATTACAACGGCATAACTTACTTATGAGAAATGATTGCAAAATCTTTGTTGTATTTCACGTGAAGTGTAGGGATCAATGAAACTGGTCATCTTTATAAATGTAATGTTAATTAATGTAGATTTATTGTTTATTTATCGTAAACGAAATTCTATATAATTCTAATAAATTCAAATTCTATATCGTACTTACGTGCAAGACACGTTGATCGCATTTTCGAATAGAGAAAAATTTAGAGGTTAGAATCGATTTAGTCAGATATTTAGTCATATTCAAGTTGCTGTTTGGTCTTAATATTGAAAAAGTTATGCCGAGTTTCGACTTTCGACAAACTAAATGTGAAAATGGATCGTAGCATATCTATGTAATCGAATTCAGATAAATTTTGTTTTGCTTTCTTTCATAATTAACCTTAATAACTAAGTATAAAAGGATCATAAGTTCGTTACTAACATCTACCATCAAGGAGTGAACCAACGGAAATTTTACGTTAAGCTTATATAGGTTAGATTCCTGACCCCCGAAACTGTCCGTCAAATTATAATTCTATAGCTATTATTTCTGTCCATACCTACACTTTAAGGAGAACAAAAAAAATGAAAGAAAAGATTTGATACTGAGGCACTTAGATATCTGAGATATGTTACAGGTGAGTTTTCATTTTACAAACGAAACCGCCGTCCTAGTATAATTTACTTTGTCTACTTCGTTTAGTATTTAGCCATTAATTAAAATTTTTCTCTAAGGTTTCCATAATCAATCATGAGTTATTTACTACCCACCCAACCCTCTCGTGAACATTCCTTAACTTTATGCATACTTTATGGGAGAAATTTATTAATATAATGAATTTTTTTCTACATATTATTTTAAATTATATGTAATTTTTTTTCGCTCTTTATTTTAATTAAATTAATTAGTATGCAAAGTAATGAAGAAAGAAAAGAAAAAACAAAAACAAACAAACAAAGACACTACTTCCAGTATAGTACGTGATGCAAATGTGTTGATTTTTAATGCCGTTATTAAAGTAACTGTAATTAATGTTTGATTTATTGAGATTGTTACCAACGATAAAATCAAATGGTGAGAAAACTAATCTTTAAAAAGATCTTTAAGAAACAAAGTAAACCAATTTTTAAATCAAATGTTATTAAATTATACATTTATAGGACAAAGTTTCAACAGCAGCATATTTTTCCCTTTTTTTTTTTATAATTAAGTTTACAAAAACTTTCACGAACACACAGGCGTTTATTATTAAAAACTACAAGACAACATGCCATTGTATGTGGAACACATAGGTAGATGTTTAAGTTGCTTTTCAATTTAAATTACATAAGTTATCGAAAAGTTAGACTGAAAGTCTTTCCTTGTGCTATGCTTAATCTTAAATTCTTCATACCTTGTAGGGAGTTAAGATATTCAGTTGTTTTTTTCCTTCAACAAAAGCTTTTAATAAGAACATTATTCTGTTTAAAATTATTGTTGGAGAAACATGAAGTAATAACGAAAGCTACACAAGAGAAGACATCTCTGAATTTCCAATTAATTTAAAACATTAGAAATAAGAGCTTGAAAGGCGATGTCCAAGGATAGCATAGAAATAGTTGCTCTGAAAACGACCGATAATTATGTCTTTGTTAATATACAATATATTACAATTATTCACTAATTATCATAAGTATCATACCGTATTGTAACTTTGTGCGTAAAAATGTAATATTGAGATGTTCTTAAGATTGGCCTAATATTTATTGTATGGATCCTTTCATATTCAAGTCTTGGCCTGCCTTTTCTTTTTAGGGACATAGCGGCAGCGCCCTTCCAAGTAATGGCCACACGATATTTGGGCAAGATCTCGGAACCGCCTTTACATTATCTCGTGGTTGTCCTTCTCCGTTCTCTAATAAGTGTAGGGGTTCGAATGCAGCCATTGCTCGCCTTGATAGCCCGCCCTTACATCAATAAGAAATTTGATTCGATATCTGTCCGTCTGTTTATCTATCCGTCACTATGATGTCTATCTTTTTAGATTGTGTTCAAGCTTCAATTCGCAATTTTTGAGATATTTGGACGAAATTTGGTATACTGGCGTATTTTAGACCTATTGAAAATGGAGTGGGTCGGACTATTTTTACGATCACTACTTAAATCAATGCCTATACGAAAAAAATAATATAATAATATTTTTTGACAAAGATCTTTAAAAAGTAATAATTTGGTATATGAAATAAATGTGAAAAATTTGAATCGAGTGGGATCATGTTTTGAACGACATCCCTTATAAACGTGCTTATGAAAAGAGACTTTTTATATAGTAAAAAGATCTAATTTTTAATATTTTATGACGCAAATTAGTTCTTAAGGTTAATTTGGGATAAAAATTCACTCTATCAGATTTCGACTACGAAAGTCCATTTTTTAGAATCCATCTCCTATCATGACTCTCATCAAAAGTAAGACTTTATGTAACAATAAAGTCTGATCTTTAACATTTCATTATGAAAACCGGCGCCTATTAGCAAATACTACAAAATTATACACTTTCTTGCTTTTTTCTTTGTCATTTCGGTTCACATAAAATGTAAAACGTGCGATTCTGTCTTTGATAGACGCAGCAAAAGAGCCCTTTTTGAGGAAAACACTGTTAGGTCAAAAGAATGAAAAAGAATATTTGGACATGATCCCGGAATTGCAGGCTAATCGACAAAATAAAAGAAAACTGATCGTAACAGAGAAGCATGTCCAGAACGTTCGGGTTTTTTTACAATATGTGTAGAATAACATTCCATAGTGAAGTTAATCTAAACCTTTTAACTACACCTTATTCGAAATTAATAAGCATTACAAGGTAGTGTCTACAATTTCATGCTTAATTCTATTAGAGCTTAGTTAGTACTAACTAAAGTTTAAAATTATCTCAGCGCAATCCCTTAGAAGCTAATGAAAGCTCGGAAGGACCATTATCAATACAAGAAGAGAGATTACATAAAACTGAATCTCATTATAAGTGTCTATAGTAATTAGATGCAATTAGCATATGATGACTGCAAATTTTTTAATCTCCTTGCACTAAGAATCCAAGACAATTTCTATTTCAAAGCAAATTTCTTGTGAACAGGAAAGACAAGACACAGTGATGTCAATTTGCTAATTTTAACAGGCGCTTGGAGACTTTAGGAAATAATAAAAGTCGCATTCAACTTTCTTCAATACAGAGCTACAAAAGTGAATCAATCATCCACTATATGATAGATAAGCCAGGCATATTGGGAACTCTGTCATTATCTTAAGAAAAAATAAGTCCTGAAAAGTAATTTGTTATAAATGAACTCGGAACACCTTAGCCAAACACACGTATATATTTCTTAACTAAGCTTGCAGCACCAATAATTAAAATATCAATGAGACGGGTTTGACCAAAATATTAGCTTAAAAGTGTACGTATAATCAACTAGTTTTATGCATTATTTATAAGAAAAATCTTTTTTTTTTTAATTAAAAGAAAAAACTCAAGAATTTGGGAGTAGCTTGTTGCAGCAACCATAATCATCTAAACCAATCATTTAGAAAACGCACACATAGACAATATACCAAACCTCAAAATTTAAAGACATGCACGTTAGCACACAAGAAGAAGTAAATATTTTATCCTAAGCAGAGATTATTTAGAGCATTGAACTGAAGTTTGTATGGCTCGAAAGATCGCACATACGCATTATGTATTGCTTGATATTCGAATGGTTATAAAAGCAGAAGTCGTACGCAATCAGAAAGAAATGGTGGGCGTGTTAGGTGTTTAACCAAATGCAGGCATTAGGCCAAAACGGGCCAGACAATATGTATCGTGTGTATGTATAATAAGTCAGGCTTTTGTGCTTGTAACTATTAATATGCAATGTCCGCAACTGGCAGTTGTCATCAATAATCAATGCAATGCACTATATTGCATTGCCAACTATTTTATTCTTGTATTTGCTATAACTTATAATAATCTTATAAATAAAATACAGAGGACATAAAACAGAAAAAATTGTTATCATTTTTCTGAACACAGAGCATATGGTCAGTAGATATATGTATGGCTATGTGTGTTCACACATTTGTTTGGAAATAATAATAAAGATAATATTAAAAAACAAAAAAAAAAACAAAAGAAAAGCAGAAGGAGAGAAGAAGAAGAAGAGTAAGAAGAAGAAGAAGAAAGCAAACACAGGTCTACAATGTACGCTTACGTGCGCATGGGTGTACATGTGTGTAGGTACATATAGAAGCCATGTGGGTTGCTTGCTGCATTAAACGTTTGAGACTTGGCAGCGCCATTTGGTATTTAAGTGCGTATGCTTCTCGTTAGGCTTTAGCTTGGCTGGCAATTGAGCAATTGCTACGCGACAAATTTTATTCCATATTTTTTTTTAACTGATTTTTTCTTTTTTTTTTTTTTTCTTTGCAAACTTTACCAGATTCAACATTAATTTTTCTATATATATATATGGTGTTGCTAGCGCATGTATGTGTGTGCGTGTGTGTGTAAGTTTATTCGTGTATATGTGTGTATATGCATTTTTCTTCTCCTTCGAAATCTCGTTTAAATGATTTATAGCATTCAGTGGTTTTCTTTTCTTTTTTTTTTTACTACAAAAATTATATATTGATTTTAATCATTTTCGCATTAGAAGGAAAGACTTGAAAAACAGAATTCAGTACATTTGTTTTGTAGATATATTTCTGGTTTAAAGACTAAGATATGCTGTAAGCAAAACCAAATAACCAACTAACTAACCAAACGGACACAACCACACAGCTATGCTAACTCTTAACTTTGCTCCACTCAATCGATTTCAGTGATAAAGATACTAAAGAAAAATAGAAAAAAAAACTAAAAATAATTCTGAAAAATATAAAAACGGTATCATTGCTTACCGCATTTGTGTTTATAAGGAGTTTTGTATTATAAATGATCACACAGCGTGTGTGTATATGCTGATCCTAAATGTGTACAACAAAAAAGGCGATTAATGTCACATTCCTGCTGACATGTTAAAATGCCATTTAAATGTCATTAATTTGGTGTTTAATCTATTGGCAATATTTGACATTTTACATGGTGGTGATCATGTTTTGTTGTTGTTGTTGCTGCTGCTGCTGCTGCTGCTGCCATTGCATTATTCACATATATATGTGTTTATGCGTTCGCTTTTAGTTTTTCTTTCATTAAGAGTTTTCTCTTTTGCTTTTCATCTGACGATCAAAAACGATGTTTGCATAATGCGCAAAGAAAACCTTCGTTTTTTTTTTACATATATACAATTATCTGAAATCTATCTAAGGATATTAAGCATAAAATTCGATAAAACAATAAAGAAAAAAAATTCAAATCTTAAGCGTAAGATTTTTATGTATCATTACTCAACGCTATCCTCTCGTCGTGGCTTTACTTTACCTTTCATTGAAGTCTTTTTCAACTGCCGGAACGTTTAGGAAAATGTAGTAAAAAGTCTTGTTTTTTTTTAGTAATGATAGAGTTAGAAAACATAGTTTTGTGAATCAATTTAAATTGAAAAACTATCTGGACACTTTTTGTACCTAAATTATGATTTATTCTTTATAATTTTTTCTTATATTTTCTAAACAAAAGAAAAACTTTTTTATTTAGTTTTGTAATTAAAATCGAATCGAAGCTCGTCTGGTATTTCATTTGATTTATATTCCCTTTACTTATGAATTGAACTTCATTTTGATTTGTTAATTTTTTTAAACTTTGATTAATTGCAATAATCTTGAAAGTGAACTCTAAGCTTTAAAAAGCAAACATTACATGAATGTCTTCATCTAGATGAACTTTTATTTTAATTATTTTAATCATAAAGTTTGTTTTAAATGTATGTGTGTGATATGTCGTGTTTCAAATATCGCGTAATACAGCGTCTGAATCAGCGAAAGGAAGCATATGCGTAGAAATTAATTTCTTTTTTCCTTCTTTTCCTTTCCTTTTCAATGCTCATCTTTTTTCCGTAGTCCTTTTTGCGCATTTATTAGCATTTTAAAAGCTTCACCCATATATGACAGTTGTTTCTAAAACAAGATTAAAATTTTTTTTTTATGCTTAAATTTTTTTCTTATTTTATGTTAATTTTTTTTAATGGCTTATTCTGTTTTACCCTTAAACAAGATTTGACCTACTTTTCATATTTTTTTCGTATTTTAATAACAAAAAAATAAATAAAAAAAGAATAAAATAAAAAAAATCCATAACCTACTATTTTTTTCATTTTTGTTTTGTTTTTTTTTTTTTCAATAAAAAAGCTAGCTAAACACACTTGTAGGTTTTTGTTACAGTTTTGCTTTATGTACAAATGTTGCAAAAGTAATCAAGCATAGCGTAAAGCGTAAACTTGCAACTGTAGTGCTCATAATTAACACAACTTAGTTACGGAGCGTTATAGAGCTAACAACAGAAGAAAAAAAAAATCCAAAAAGAGTAACATTAAAAAAATAAAATAAAAAATTATAATAAAAAACCATGAAACATAAGGAAAAAATTACGCGCTTTATTGCGTTACAAGAGCCTCATAATTTTTTTTGTTTTTTTTTTTTTTCGTTCAGGTCTGTGTTGTGTATGTCTGTAATACCTTACCAGAGGCTTTAAAATGTCAGTTAATGTAGAGCTTTATGTATCTTTTTTTAAGCATTTTATGCTGTGTATTGTGCTATCCGACGTTGTTTTCTTTTTTGTTTTGGTTTTATTTTTTGGTTTTTTTTTCGGGTTTTTTGCTTCTTTTCTGCACTATTGTTAACCAATAATTAAGCAATTATAATAATTACAAACAATTGACCACTTTTTGACACGGTGCAAAAGGCATTTTTTCTCTCTTTCATTATTATTACTTGAAGACAATTTGGAGTTTTTTTGTTTTTTTTTTTCTTTTGTTTTGTTTTGTTTCTGTTCAGCTATTTAACGTTTTGGATTTTAATGTTTAGTATTTGGTTTGAGCGGTAGTTTGACGACAATATGTTTGAACATTTTTTCTTAACATATAAACGCTCATTGCATGTTAGTTATGCTATAGCGGAAAACTGCTTTAGCGATTATATCACCAAGTACCACCGCCAACAACAACAACAACAACTACACAGCAACCAATCAACCATTAGAGTTTAGATAAAATTGTTTGATAATATCGCAAGCTGGTAAAGTGCATTTGTTAATGGTTAATTGAGTCTAAGTCTAAACATCACAATCACGTGCCATAGTTACATGGTAAACTGTAACGAAATGTACACTTAAAAAAAAAAAAAACAAAAAAAAAAAATAAGCAAAGAAGGTACAAAAAACAGCGGCATTGTTATAAATATCAAATAAATTTGTTTTATGTTGAAAAGATTTAAAAGTGTTTTTAGTTTCATAAGATTCAAGCTAAGCAAGCTTTGCGTCCCATCCGAAGTGCTCTGTTTTAAGAGAAATTTATATTGTCCGCATGTGTAAGACGAGAGGAGACGACGAGATTTCTTTGTCTATACCAAACGACAAGTTCGATGACAGGAGTATGTTGAAATTATTATAAAAAATATTTGGAGACCAACTAACACACGCTAACTAACTAATTAAACTTTTATTTATTTGAAATTTTTTCTTAAATTTTCAACAACTTTAAATCATTTCTTTCCAGTGTACATTCCTGCACATTCTTGCATACTTTTATTGCCTAGTGATTATAATAATATCTAGTAATTAAAATTTGTAAAACATTAATTCTCTTTCCATCAATGAGTTGTTATTGATATGATATGCTTATGCAATCACTTATGCCTAATTTCCGGTTTACGAAAAGTGCCATAAATGAAAGATTAAATTTCTTTTTCTAGTTACACTTTTCAACTAATTACTTTAAACTATTGGCATGATTGGCGCTCATGCTTGACTCAAGTTGCTGTTGTCAACGTATCCATAAAACATTAACTGTCAGATTGGTTTGAGTGCGTGCGATTATATTGTGACTTATGAGACTGTTTCAATGAATTATGTTTTCACATATCATTGCTTAATTGAGTGCTATAGCGTGATAATGTTTTTCTTTTTCGCCAGTTTCTTTAGCGAAGAACAAATTCGTGAAACAAACGCTTTAATTATCAAAATTTTAATATATGTATATATGTAAAAATATTTAAATGTTTTAAACACAATAAACGTTTAATTGATTGATTGCTATGCTATATATTTCCTACATATTAATTTTTTTCTTGTCTTCTTGCGTTAATATGTATATAAACTTTTCATTAATATCTTACCTTTTCGTAAAACCATAGGAATATCTTTGTAATTCTTCAGGAAAAGCGAGCTAAAAGGAAAAGAAAAAAGTACTTTATAACCTTCGACTTTTATGCGGTTTCTAAGTGAAATATGTAAGCATAAGCATAACACTGAACGATTTATATCCCATAGATTTGTAATCCCTAACTATAGCGTTATATTTAAATTCTTAGCATAACTTCTTAAAAACTCGCCGTACTTTCCCTCCTGAAATGGTTCTAAAGACTACTTTTATTTGTAATGAAACCTGCAAAACTTGCTTAGTCTAGGCCTAATGACCTCATTACGATTCACGCATGAAAGTTGGATATAAGCTTTTGATCCAAAAAAAGAAACAAAAAAACGAAGTAATGGTGAGTGATTGAAAATAATTTTAATCGAACAAATGTGAATTCTGCACGTAACATAAACAAAAAAATGATTGCCTTGTCTATCTCTAAAGATGATCCTATGGTTAAAGTTACCTCTCTAAGATATCCTAGCAAATGTTTGCCAATTGTCACCAGCAGGACCAAAACAAAAAGAACAGAGGCACGAAAGCGATCTGCTTATAAAATCAAAAAAAAAAAAAAAATGTAAATATTGGAATATTCGTCGACAGTTGGTAAAGAAAAAAAGAAAAACCGGTTGTGACATTTTGTCGCCCCCGGAGAATCATTTTCAGTTCTCTCAAAAAGCTGGGCTGTGTTTCGAAACTTCCTTTATTTGATTGTAATGCCATCAAACTTATTATTATTTGCCGCTTCAATAAATTTAAATATTTAAATATTATTTACCGAGGGAGGAATGAACGTTTCTACACGGAATACAACAAAATAGAAACATGAATATGGAAGCTAAATAAAAGCGTATAAAAACGGAATAGACGACGCTATTACACACTAATACAATGTATACGGAAATTTAAATAATTATTTTATTATTAATTTCTAATTAATTTATATATTGTGCATGTATATGCATTAAAAATCCATATTTAATGACAATTCTAAGTCGTAATGTTTGCATGGTATATGGTAAATGTAATTAGATTTTCTCCGTTCCGGTTATTTCAGACTTAACACATCACTCAATAAGTTCGTAGGATGAGTTAGAAATGTCGCCACTGTTTACAGAGCCAAATGACTTCTAAATGCTACCAACTTTCAGAAGACATGTTTCTAAAAAACCTTTGTTTTTTAATGAGAAAAAGTATATGAATGATACTGACCGCTCTGATCGCACGAATTTGGCCATTGTTCTAGAAAGCACGAAAATAGTGCAAAAAATCGTTCTGGAAGACCGAAAAATGAAGTTGCTTAAAATATTTGACACCTTAATGATGTTAGGAGTCAGTGGATTTACTATCTTAAATGAACATTTGTCAATGGGAAAAATTTTCTCAAAGTGAACATCGCGTTTGCTTACTTTTGACCAAACGCAACAGCGTATTCACCTATTCAGACGGTTGTCTGAAGCTATTTAGGCGAAATAAAAAGGATTTTTTCATGAGATGTGACAATGAATGAAACAGATTCATCATTAAACTTAAGAATGAAATCGGTAGCCAGCCAAGTGAACAGCGGTTAGAAACAGCCTTGGAAAACGCCCAATAATTTGCGAAAGTCGGCTGGGAAAGTTGTGACTTCTGAATTTTTATCGACTACTTTGCAAAGTGACAAAATATCGGAGTATATAATTATATATAACTATTTATAACAGTATATAACAGTATACAATAGTATATAAAACCAAATTAATGCAACGTGGAACAAGTCTATTACTACAATAACAGAATTGCAAAAAATTTAATGATGCCTATGAACTTATTGAGTGAAGTTTTATTGTTGATTTTGTTTTAAGAGTTTTTTTTTTGTGTTAGGGTAGAAAACTATATTTATTATTCTCGGGCTGGAATGCCATTATTTCCTTAATCCTACGCAGTTCCGGTAGTAATAATATCATGGCCTAGCCATGCGCGCGCATCTCAAAATATTCATGCATTCATTGCATCATCAGCTATTTAGTTAGTGAAAAAATTACTCTACAAATCTTGTCTCACATAAAAAACACTTTCATAGTTACTGTCATTGGTTTTCGAATAATTTAAATTAATATTATCCAGCCCCTAATGGTCACAAACTATCCAACAGTTTTTATTAATCTATGATCGCACAATAAATATCCGGTATTAAATATAAAAAATTTAATATAATTTCTTTAAGCAACGCTAAAAATTATAATATCTTCATATGCAATGCTAATCAAACCTTGAACTTTCAAAACTTAAAAGTATTTTCTCTACATAATTTGAGAAGAAAAATAAACAAAAAACCCTTTGATAACGACTTGCACGAAACGTTTACGATAACAGGTGTGTATCTTGGTTTTTCTCAAAAATTAATTGATTTTAATTTAATTAAAAAAAAAAATTTATCGAGAATTTTAGATAAACAAACAGTCTTAACCTTTGTTTTCAATCTTACTGTAAATAGATGACATTATTAACATCGTTTGAAAGCACGTTGTTCTCAAATATTTAAATTAAGATAAGAAGCAAAATTTTACCAAAAATATAACTGAAGTGAACTTCGTGTCATGTACAAAAAGCAGTTTTTTCTTTTTTTTTTTTAAATAAAATTTTTGAAAGATCAAAAATATAAAAAATATACGAATGGCTTGGAGTGAATCTTAAATACCCATCGCTTTAATTAAATTTCTAAATTTTGAAGTTTTTTAGTAAATGATACAGAGCTATAATGCTTAAGCTAAATGCTTAGAAAGGTGAAGATTTTCTTACAATCAATAGCGCATCAGTTTCTGAAATTTTATAAATATTACATATCTAAGGGTTCTAAGGGA
Organism: Glossina brevipalpis; assembly: GCA_000671755.1. Taxonomy (NCBI): domain Eukaryota; kingdom Metazoa; phylum Arthropoda; class Insecta; order Diptera; family Glossinidae; genus Glossina; species Glossina brevipalpis. Next base: position 1,510,321 of record KK351018.1, read on the forward strand.
ATGAGGCCACTGCGCTAGGTGTTATGTGTTAATTTTGTTATATAATTTTGAAGACTTCTTCACAATCAGAAAGAGAGTTAAAGGACGGGGAAGTGTTACAAACAGAATTATTAAATTAGTATACTTTAGTTCTCCCGAGGGTAAGCATTAAAATTCAAATTTCAAATATGCTTTTAATGTGGTTTCTCAAGATTAACTTAGAACACACCCGTTTATTGTTATTTTGAATAGAAACACTTGAGGCTCATAACCCGCACTCTTTGGCACCTTTAACAAAAACAAATGTGCCAACAAATGGGTAAACAAAACTAAACAAAAAATTCCACAATTCTTTTATTTTTGTCTTGTGAAGATCAAAGTTGAAGCATATTTTACTTACATACATATATTCATAAATATAAGCCGAATGAAATGGAAATGATCGTTTGTCTTGGCGATAATCTTGATCGATTTTTCAATGTGTGTTCAGGCATTTGTTTCTCCGCTCGCGCGCCTATCCATCTATGTATGTTTGTATGTGTTTATGAGCGCATATGACGCACATATATTTAAGAATTATGAAATTTTTAACTCTCACAGGCTTACTATGCAAGTAAATCAAATAAATGGTCTGAATACAATATTATTTAGAGCTATTATTAATGGTGTTGGGCTGGTTGGTAGTGGTATCGGCCGTGTTACAAAAGCATAAAAAACACTCAATGAAAATTAATGGACTTGTATAACTCTGAGACCATTTGGCTTTGGATTTATATAATGATTGTGGAAATAAAAAAAATTTAAAAAAAAAATAAAGCAAAAAGCGTAGCTTTAATTTAAACAAGCACCACCAACCATCACAAACCAAACCCCAGCAAATACTAATAATAGTAACAATAATAATAGCAGTGTACACCATCAACAACAACAACGGGAGCCGCCACAAATGCTTATTGCGGGTGTGTTTTGTTTTACTCTAACAACAAGACAACGTAATGCATGTGTAAAAATGTTAAAAACGTGACCAAACTTATTGAAGCTGGACCTCAAAGGTTTTCTAACTTTACGAACTTATTCTGTAAACTTAACAGATAACACATTATTCCCTGCTTTTGTTACTGTTGTTGTATTATTATTTTATTTTTATTTTTATTTTTATTTTTCTATTTCTCTTTCTATTTCATTTGATGTGATTTGTTTTGTTAAGCGCCCCAACAGTAAACTACTTGTCATACAAAACGTGGTGTATACATGATTTCTGTCGTACTAGGGGAAAAAATATTTTAAAAAAAGAAAAGAAAAAAAAAACGAGGAAAAAATAAAAACGTAAAAATTATACTCTCATAGTAAATACATAACGATCGTGTGTGTATTTGAGCATTAAATCATGTCTGTGTTGGGGAATTTTCAGTTAAATTCTTAAATAATTGACATATTTTAGCGGCATTGTTACAATAACTGTTTCAAACCAAACACAGCAATTGACTTTGTACTAATTGTCGCTTTTGTCGCTTTCTGACTCTGGCTCTGGCTCGGCCACCGTATCTATCATTTCACGGAGCCAAATGTGTTTGTTTCTTTCCTACATGCAATTGCTGGCTTGTTTGTTGCTGTTGTTCGTTTGTTTATTTACCCAACACATTAATTTCATGTCTTTTAGCTTTCCTTAAAAAGCGTTTCAGTTCAAATTGTTAATTGATAATTCATAAGCCGCAGCTATGCCATGACGAACGGCATGTTCTTTGTGTTACCATATACGGTCGCGAGCATAAATGTTGCATCGTTAATTGTTCTACTTGGTAAATAATTCACACAAATTATCTTTGAATGTTTGTCGTTAAGACTGCTGATGTGTTCAGTTCAATAAAAAAGAAAACAAATCGTAGATAAATTTTGCTATAATTACATGTACATGAGTACATAACCCGATTTCATACTTCACATCTGAAATATATCTTTAAATAAGGAAACTTATTACATGATTAATTATCGTACTTATTGTTAAGTCCTACATTTAATTTGATTACCTTCGTGTAAGTGCCAAGACTTCTCCCTAGCCTCCTAATGGGGCATACGAGATCATCTAATAGAAGTACAGTTTCCTTTCTATACACTTTCAACATCTTTGCCTTCGTTTTTCCGTAAAACGTATTTTATTTTTATTTTCGTAAATGTTAACAGTTTTCAATTAATTCTTTATACAAAAGGTAATAAGCTTGTAAAGTAGCAAGCCCTGTTCTGTTCGCATCTAATCGTTAAATTGAAAGATTAGTCAGTCATATAACACATCACTCAATAAGTTCGTGGGATTAGTAGTTTTTTTTGCGCAAATTTGCCATTGTTGTAATCGACTTGTGATACGTTGTAATGTCTTGATATTATATACTGCGATATACTGCAAAATCATATGGATTCGTTAATACTGACGACATCAATACGTCATCCTACAAACTTTTTGTGTGATTCGTTATGTTCATATTGAGGTACTAATAATTTAATTTCGCTAAAAATTTCTTACATTTGAATTGCATCGCACTTGAAGCTTCCAAATGGAACATTAAATGAAAATTAATTCCAGATTATATGCATTTTTATCTACTATCCAATAATTGCTTCATGATAAGCATAAGGTTCTAAAAAACTTTGAAATGCAAAACACTGATGTACTATTCCTTTATTCTTAATAGGTGGACACAAATGGTACCCCAAAGAGATTTAACAAACTTTAAACGATATTTCCAACAAATTTGAAATTAAAAGGTGCAACAAAATTGATTTGTTCTGCCTACCCAGGCGCAGTCATCTTCTCGTAAAAGTGAAATAATTTTCTTTACAACAATTGATTGATTTGTAATTTGTTACAAACGCTTCTAAAATTTCAATTTCTTAAATTCGAATAAAAATAATCCTCGTTCGTCAATTAATCCTTACACAAACCGTAACACTAACCATAGCGTTTAATAAAACATTTCGCTACTTTTGTGTTGGTTGAGAAAAGTTATTAGTAAATTAAAAAAACAGTTATATGGCAGCATTGTAGACGTTACACACTACCTAACTGCGACTCAGAAATTCTACCACGCAACAATAGTGCTCTACTCATAATCTACGTTTATCTATTATTATGACTGATTAGATATTTTCTAGATAAAGACCATCATCTTACTTCTGTTTTTTTAATAGAAATTTGCTCAAAACGATATCACTTTTCTTACTAACTAGGAATACATAAGGATTCAAGATTCCCTAATGTGTTTATTGGAGCGTAACATACATTTGACAGACCTGATATACGTTTGTCATGATTGTCACGACATGAACAGGTTATAGATAAAAAGTTTCCTATTTTAAAGCAGCGTATTCCTTACACATCGTAATAGCCACACATCCGTTATTTTTCGTTTAGTAGAAGAGATTATGAAACACTTAACAATAAAGGAACGATATCTTGTTCTTTAGCCATTGGTTAATATATATGTATTAGAAGATCTCCTTTTAAGCTACGTCATTCAAGAATATTCAAGAATATGTGACTTATTGGGACCCGATCTTCAAGTTGATCAGAAACATACTTGTATTCGAATATTTAAAAACATTATTGTAATTATAGACAGATTTTGAATTCCATTTCAAGCGAAATAATGAGCAGTTGGTCTGTTGCATTTCTTTCTCTTTCAATTCTCCATAAGAAATAATTTAAGAAAAAGTTGCAAGAAAGTCAAAGTCATCAGCAGGCGCAACACTTTAATGTCGCTTTTTATTAACGTTAAATTTGCTTTACGTTATCAAAATCAAAAATGAGTTTTCTGGTTCAAGTACGTTATGAAAATATAAACACGCACATACACATACGTACATGTCACAATAAAACTTGTTTAGCATATTGCCACAAAATACCATTTCATGGTCATTTGCATGGAAACTTTAAAACTGTTGTGAGACCACATTACCGAGAGGCGAACAACTGAAATACGAGAGCAAAGAAATAAGAAAGAAAGAAAAGAAGGAGGCATAAAATATAGTGCAGAAGGCTGACGTCAATGGAGATTTTCATCATTAACGTCACATCAGTGCACGGCAGAAACTTAAGGCTGCCAACTACACAGCTAGAGTCAAATCAATCCTGCAGAGAAAAAAAAAGCGCAAAACCAAAACAAAAACAAAAAAGAAAAAAGAAAGAAAACAATGCAAGACAAAATGTACATAAAAACTGGTAAGAGAAGTAAATTCGTCTCTGGTTTTCGAATTCTGAATACGCACCACCTAAGATAAATGTCTTAAAATCGCCCTGTTTGCGTGCCAGCAGACCAATTAAGGCCATTTCATGTTTAATTTTTACATAAATTTTAATACCAAATCTCAAATCGATATCTTTAGAATATTAAGGAAAATATAAAGACATTTTGCGGGGCGTTTTCAAGTTTGCTTTAGTTTAACGCTTTAGTAAATTTTTCGAATTTGAATTCAACCCTTTTTTAATCTTAATCTCTAAGATTCAATTAATAATTTCTCTCTTAAATATTGTCCGCCAATCGGTTTTGCATAAGGGAAGAAAGCATAGATGATACTATGGATGAACGATCGGAAATATCTAATTCATTTTATATGATTCCTTCTGCTTTCGCTAATTTGAATTTGATTATAACTAAACGAAAAAGAAACTTAGCAGACATAATCCGACTATAGAGTGCTCATACATAACGAGCTGGCCTTATATGAAGTTGGCTGCCAATATACAATAAGTGGAATGCATTTCAATTTCTGCAAAAAAAAAGGAAAAAACTCCACATAAAATATGTAAACATGCTATGACTGTCTGTGGCTATGGGTATTTAATCCAGATTTAAACCAAGGAAACTGGTCATTTACTTTTTGCTTGGTCCGTCTTCGCTGAGGCACGCAAAAAATGTAGCAAATTTTTTTTTAGCACAGCCTGGTCAAATGCGAAACGAAATAAGGCACAACAACATGAAACTTGTAATGTTACTTATCTCCTTTGTAACTGTGAACGACAATATACCAACAAAAGACAACAACAGCATAAGCAAGAAATTGAAATTTTAACAACACAAGAGAAAAACATGCTACTTGGCTTGGAATTATTTGAGTATTGCATGTGCCAATATAAATTCCTTAATAAGGACACTCGGCATAGCGATGCTATGAGCAGGTCAGTGTAACACTTAACCGTGTACGAGTAAATATTTATACAAACGTATGAATTGTGTTGCAACGTTGTTGTTGCTTGATATTGAAGTTTGAATGCATGCATGGGGCTTTGCGCTCTAGATTTTCATTTCCCGAACAGCGACGTTACTGCTATTATTATTATAAGCATACAGGCAATGACGACAACAACTGAAGGCATTGGCACCATCGAGGAGACATTTAATTTCAATCAAGTTACTCAACAACAAGTTTGCCGAGAGAGCAGCGTATAACAACATTTTGTTTGTGATGACTTTTCATTAAACCGCAATCCGCAATTTCTAATGCTTTGTATGCATTGTTTGTGATTCATGTCTATGGATATATTAATAAAAACTAAAGCATTGCTTGCTTAAAACTCAATTTTTTTTATTTTTTATTTATTTATTTTATTTTTTGCCTCCTCTTCTATAACATCTTCTTATTTTTGTGTAATTATACCGGTTTTGCTTTTGTTTCATGCGCGCACATAAGATATTTTCATTCAAGTCATGCCCGTTATTTATTATGATCAACACAAGCCACTCATCATTCGTTGTGATGGCATTGTACTGCTCTCTGCTCTGCACATAATGCATACAATGCCTACAATATATATATATATATACAATATATATATATATATATATACAATATCTATTCTATTTTGTTAAGCTAAGTTAAGTCTTAAGTCTTAAGAAATTGTTGTGGTGGTCGTTGTTGTCGCTGTCGCTATCGCTATCGTTGCTATTCTTGTTATTATTGTTGTTGCTATTGTTGCTATTGCTATTATTATTATTGTCTTAACCATTATTTTATAGTATAATATTAATATCATAATTTACAACTGTCAACTGTAATGTGCTCAGTCTTCAACGTTATAAACCACAATATCATTAACATTTCCATCTGTTTTTCGGTAGTTTTACTATCAGAGAACTCTGTATTTGTGCACTGATGTGTATGAGTCTATAGCATGTAGTATATATATATATATATATATGTGTATGTAGATATATATGTATGTATGTATATGTATGTTATCTGTTGGTTAATAATTTCTTTTCTTAATTTTGTATTTGTTTCTAGTCTACGTACAGTCAGTAAATTGGCTATCGACCGAGATGACAGAAGTCATTCATCTATTCAAGCGTTTAGCTTTGCAAGCAAATCAATTGTTCCGATTTTGCTGAATGCCTTTTTATAATAAATTTTTTATTTAAATTTATTTACACATTACTTTACAGTTAGTCAATAAAATAATCAATAAAACTAAACAGAAAATAAAATAAGAAAATTAATAAATAAAAATGTAATAAAACTTAATAGCAAATAAATGTAAATAAATAATTAATTTTCTTTATTTACATGTGTTAATGGAAACAAAAAAAAAAAAAAATCAACGACAATTCAGGAGAAATCTTTTTAAAAAATTGCTTGTTTTTCTTCAAACTGCATAATTATTGTAAACAAGTTTTTTTTCTTAAATCTTTTGGTTTGCATCAGATTATAAGGACACTGATAGCGAACTTATTTGTTTCTCTTGCCTCGCCTGAAATAGAGTTTCGAAAAAAAGAAAAGAACGAAATGGAGAGCTACAGTATAGTAGTAGTTTGTAGTGAACCTTTTCTTCCTATTAAAGACATAAAAAGGAGAGACTTAAGCGAATAAAAGCAAAAAAAAAAAACTACTTATAATGAATGACTAGTGGCCAAAGTACCTCCTTATACTAAAACCAAATTCCTTATATCATCTAATTGTGTAACACATAACAAATACGACATTTATCTCGGTTCGTTTGATTTTGAAGCGAAAAACCATTTTTGCAGCGCAGGAGAAAGATGACATAAGTCCTTAGTCTTCTATAAATTGGTAAAAATTAAAAGAGTTTAATTGGTAAGCTTTGAAACATCCATCTTCTAATCTGGATATTTGCCTCGATCATTAGCATTTATTTCGTTCTCGTCGGAAGTTTCTTAATGATGCTAAGATGACTTCGAAAGAGTTCGATGAAAAGTACTTAGTTCAGTTTTACAGCCAAAAATTCTAAAAGTTCTGGGCCCAAGATAGGATATATTTATTTTAATAGAGTTTTAAAGTCTGCAGATAGCTGGGCAATCACTCGAAAGCTTTCTTCTTATTTTTAACATCCAAAAATATTCATCGGGAGATCTTTAGACCTTGTCATACGTCTATCGTTATATTTGAAAAATTCCTCAACACAAAACGAAAGTAAAACTTGCCACATTTCGATTAAATTTCTGGGAAAAACTTTCAAAATAGTATCCATCCGATCAAAAGCAAGCTCTCAGGGAAACGGTAAAATAAAAATATAAGACTTCGTAAAAGACTCTAAACCAATTCATTCCTTCGATCCATCCATTTTTGAAATTTTTAAGCAGAACCTAACGCGACTCTTCGCTAATAAGCATCTAAGCGCTACAAAAGTCGAATTTGAAAAACTTCAATTCCTTTCAATTCCACAAAAATATTCGATGTGAAATTTACTAAAATCGATGAAATTTCTGAAATGATCGGTATCCAAAATTCGTCGTAAAGCACATATCGTGTGGGTATATGCCTTACATTAGTAGTGTTCATCAAATATGTCTTAAAATTTGGCATAAAAGTCTTTAAAGACTTTTGACAGTTATTTCATGTATTTGTATTTATGTATGTGTATCTGCGTGAGAAAAGTGATATGGCAGCCGATATTGCAAATATTGACAAACTAGTAAGACTTGTTTGTTGTTGCTGTTACATTATCTTTTTCCAATTTGTTGTATTAGAGCGTTTATGTTTTTTTTTTTTTATTTCTCATTATCTCCTCATGTTAATAGCATATCAATTAATCTAATTAATTATTAAAGAAAAAAAAACACATAGACATCAAATTTCATACAGAGAGACCGCAGTGCGATAAACGTAAGGTGATAACAAGCACAAGGGAGATAAACGATATCACGGTTTTTAAATAGTTTACAGAATCAATGAAAAATTCATATGCGCCATTAAATTACTTTTTGGTTTTATGCTTGACTATGTAACTAAGATCACGAGGGATTATGGCGCTACGGTATGTATCCCCATTTTTTGTTTTTGTTTTTTGTTGCTATTGTCGGCGTTAGTATGTGACAAAGTCACGGTATCCATATGTTTATGGTGTATCAACCAAAGTTTATCTGTAATTAAAAATCTTTAAAATGTTTAAATTTTTATATGCTTTTAATTAGAGTATTTATGATCGTGTACATAATCTCAGGCATCCATGCACAAAACACTTGCTCGCTTATAGACACCACCGCTAAATAACCTAAACTAACACTTGTCGTACTGTCGTACAAAAGTGTTGAATAATGTGTTTTCTGAAAGCGAAAAAAAGCCACCAAGCCAACCGAGATAAGAAAAAGTTTAAATCAAATAAAAAAAAAAAAAAGAAAAAAAGAAAAGAAAAGAAAAAGAAGCAGAAATAGAAACTACATCGTAGCCTTTGATAATGTCGTTGTTATTGCTGACTATGTTTTTTTTTTTTTTTTTTTTTTTTTTAAGAAACCGTCTGTTTCTTTTTAGTAATTTTGGTCACGCTTTATGCAATTAAGACTATTTTCTGTATACTTTGCAAACCACCATAAACTAAAACCAGTGAGTTAATATACTGCTACACAACTACTGTAAGAAAAGTTTTATATACAAGTGCTTACCTCTCTACACATGCACCTTAACACATCTACGTAGTAAACAATTTCTAAATGTGGCATTTTTACGTCCTCTTCATTGTTAAAACGTTAAAATGCTTGTCAACTTTATGTTTCAAAAGAGATATTTGTAATTATTGCTTAGTTCCAACACCAATTCCAACACATGCGTATAAATTTTTATTAGAAAGAAAAAATAGATAAATAAAACAAAATAAAATCTCACATTATTTACTTATGTTCGCTACACAAAGCACATTTGCAACCAAACCAGCAACCACTTTAAAAGCTTCATTAAATTTTTAAACACGTCGCATACTAGAGTCTGTCTGTAATATAAGCCAAGTGTATCTATCTAACTACGTTCGTTCCTTTTGCATTTCTTTCCACATTAACAATTTATTTTTAAATAGCCAACTCACTCTCTCTCTTTCTCTCTCTCCCTCTCTCTCTCTCTCTCTCTTTGCAGATGCTATAAAAATCCCAAGGGATATGACTTTTTTTTTGTGCGTACTTTGCCATTACTCAGATAGTATTAACTACTATCGACCATTAACAACAAGCAACGACCATGCATAGCATCTCATCTGTGGCAATATCATTATAACGGCTTACCTAATAAAATGTTATTTAACGACTTATCTCAGAAATTTAAAATTTTTTTGAGAAAATTAGAAAAGAAAATTTTTTCTATCCTCACTTGTAAATATACGAAAACTTTCTGGTCATTGTCATGAAAAAGAAGAAAAGAAAATTAAAATATTACTTCTAAAAAAGAGGAAAAACTTAATTAAAATTTTATTCAATAAACAAGAATTTGAATTTTAAATGTAAGCCCCGTTTAATTTCGATTTAATAGCGTTTTTTAACTTTTTGAAGTATTTTTTTACGTTTAGTTTTTTTTTCTTTTATAATTCATTAAATATAATAATAATAATAATTTTTAATAACTGAAATATAAATAATCCAGAGTAATATCAGAAGATCGACTAATATCTCTTTTAATAAGAGCTCATAGATCATGAAAATGACGATCGTTTTCAATACAAATATCTACTCAACTTAAGCATTTGCGTATAAAGCTCTGGTCGCCTGAATTCGACAGTTCTTGTTGAAAACATTAAAAAAATGCACAAAAAAGTGAGGTTGCGCGAGATAGCTGACATCTTAATGTTATTGAAAAGCACTGTACTTACTATATTGTGCATAAACATTTGTCCATTAGAAAGATCTGTTCGAAGTGGAAACCACAATTGCACAACAGTGCATTGATGATTCAGCGGATTGTTTGGAGTAATAGCTTTTTCAGGCGATATCTGGCAATTGATAAAACACGAATTCATGACGACACTCCAGACTCAAATCTGTAGTCAGCTATCCAAAGCGACCAAAAACCCAAAAGCCGGTTGGAAGCCGCGAAGTATATAGCGTCCATATTATGGGATGCGATTGGTATAATATTCATCGACTAACTTGATGGGGGCCAAAGGAATTTAGCGCTTATATAGCAGTATTTAACTGCATTTAACAGTGTATAGCTGTATATAATAGCAAGGAAATGTATCATATTGCGATAGTGAAATGACAAATAAAAATAAAAAATACTGATCTTGCGAACTTATTTAGTGATATATTATTGTACTGAGGAAGTCTAGTAAGCTCTTTGCCACTTCTACCTTAACAGACAATTTATTGTATTCTAACGAGTGCTTTGAAGTCAGAATTAATCGTTTATTTTAGTTTAAACTTGATGTAGTAAAGAATATTAGAATATTATTCCTTAATTTAATTGAAATATGCATCTGTAAGGCACATAAATTTGAATCCATAATATTGGAAGCCCACTTTTGCTACTGCGGTACATGCAAGTCGTCTTACAGATATTGGCAAAAGTAATTATTTATCGCGAATAAATTGTATGTAATGAAATGAGTACTTTGTTCTCCTAAATGATATAAGATCAGTAAAAGCAGCTTTTGTGTATAAGAAATGAATACTTTGCACTGCCAAGTGATAGAAGAAGAAGCAGTTTTTTAAATGTAATTAAATCAAGTCGTGAACAAGACGAAAAAACTATAATTCTATTATTTTGTCATCAATTCACACAAGTCCATCTTGGTTCTTACGTTTTATTTAGATAACTTGCGGAAAATATGAAAGAAAACGTAACGAGGGTCTCAACTCGAAACTTGACTGTTTCTTTCTCTGAACTTTCCGAACACGTAAGAATAGAAATTTTAGAGAAAATTGATTTAATTAATCCGCAAGCGTGTTAATCAGCATCTCCACTTGATACCGAGAAGGAAACAAGAGAAACTACCTTCAATTGTTTTACCATTTGTAACGTTACAGGTCAGTTCAATTTCTATTTGGAACAGTTCGGAACAATTCCTAAAGTCTTTTAAGTCTTTGCAACCGTTCCAAACTAGACTCAATTGTTTTTCTTTTCTTTTTCTTTTTTGTTTTTGTTTGAAATAATTCCTCTTCAAGAATATGTCGTTTCTTGGTACTAACGATATACCCAGATGAGCTTTAAAATTCTGCAGGAATTCTTTTAAGTAAAATGATTGGATGCTAACATTAATATTCATCAACTCCCAAACGGAGTTTACTTATCTGACCATTTGTATACTCGTAAGGAATGTAATGTACATAAATATCCCCCAGTATCTATGTACGATTTTTTTTTTTTATGTGATAAAACATTCCACATGAACAAATTGAAAAATAGTTGTGCGTGAAGCAACCACTTGACACTTATGGGTTAGATATGCAGCCCCGACCATATTAAAGGCCACAAATTGAATGGCAATTATTTCAGTGTGTGCAAAACATATTTCAGATGCCAATATTTTGCTTTTCTTTCTTACCTATTCAGTTATTGTACATATTATACAAATTTAATGAAACTAATTACGAGGAGAAAAAGAAACACTTAAATAAAATGTAGAAAAGAAAAGTAAAACGAGAAGTAGCAGAGAATATGTAAGCTGTACGATGCAAGCGGGGAAAGAGACATGAAAATCAATACGAAATCAATTAAATGCATGCACTTTAACACAGACAACAATGCACGATTGATATGTGAGTGTGTGTGTGTATGCGTGTGTGCATACCCATACAAGCGCAAAAACACAAATATGGTTTATTTTGAACGTACAAAAAACGACTGAACATACAATTGGTGGACGTTTGAGAAAATTGAATTTTTTCTTCACATTAAAAAAATCTTGGTTTTTTTTTCTTCTTTTTTTTTAAAAAATCCTAAAAAACACATAATTTGGTAATTTTCAATTTCCAAGAAACATTTGTACAAATTGAAAATTGTTATTAATAATGTTTATTAGCAGACGAAAGATGTAGAGACAGATGTAAGCATAGATAACTACATATATTTCTATGGGTATGTGAGTGTGCATGTGTGTGTGGTATATACCCACAGCGCTTAAACATTGTTAATTAACGATATAATGAAAGTTTTACTTTTTTTTTTTTTTTTGTTTTTTGAAGATAATAAAAATTAAAATCCACTTTAGTAGAAAAAGGAGATTAACGAGAGTCTTTATATAATAATCTATAGGAAAACTTGAGCACTAAAACTAAATCTCTCTAACATTTTTAGTACACCATACAATATGTTAAGACTATTATAGAAAGAAATGTAAATACTTTAGTTTAAATTGCCATAAACAAAGAAAATTAAAAGTAAATCAAAAAAAAAACTAAATCTCTGTCCACGAGTCGTGTTTTGTTAATCTACCAACAAATGTTTATGAAGCTTTCTTCATTAAATTTCTATTAATTTTCTTAAGCTATAAAATGCAGTCAGTTAGTCTAAGTAAGTTTTGTAGAAAAACAAAAGAAAAAAAAAATAAATAAATAAACCTGTACTTAAGCTTTATGGTATGTCCGTTTTGAACGAGTCAAATAGTTCAGCTGGGTTAAGTCACCCATGTGTCATGCATTCACACACTCCTTTGATAAATTGTACACTCATAGAGTTAAGATTAAACTCATGCTCAATATTATTAGAAACTCTTTTGTTATATTACGTTTTATACTATTTCATCAGATCCGGCTTTTTATTTAATTTTATTGAATATCGCGCAAGTTCATATCTATCCAACAAACTACAGAAACCAATGCATGACTACTATAGACGTTAGGTATATGAGTTTTTGTTTGTTTTTAAATTTTTCAATATAAATTAGAAAAAAATATTTTATTATTTTTATTACTTTTATTATTATTATTATTATTGTTACTGTTGCTCTTAACACAATTACATAATTATTGCTTAACTTGAAGCAATTTATATGTATGTTAGGTTTTATACTACAAATGGCAAACTAAGAAATTTCCCCTTTAATGCTTTCGCGTAGAGATATTTGAGTTATTAAATTACATTTCCTTATATTTGCCGCATTAATCATCTAATAACGTTGAAGTTGTAATCGCCTATAATGACGATACTTTCGTCTATCTCCTTAACATGATTACTGCCGCTTAGACGTATCTATTAGATCTGTTAATAAGCCTCTTATTTTCCATTAATGAATGTTGACAAATTAAACCAATTGAAGCTACCATTTCTTTGTATTACATTCGCGCACGCACACACATATATACATGCAAGTAAGCGTGTATTATTTAGAGCAGTTGTGGTAAAGTAGTTATATAAATTGTGGTAAAGAACAAGGTTTTGCTAGAAATGGTATGGTTTTGTTTTATTCTACAGAATCATGAAACTTTGTTTGTTATTGTGCTCATTAATTTCAATCGAGATAATGGAAATCAAACCTTTTTTTTATAGTGCAGCTAATGTTAATTCTTTAAAAGACATAAAGTGAGATGGATTTGGTAAGAAGTGTCTTGCTTATTTCTACAACTGTAATTGAATTCGATATTAAAAGAAGATTAACTGCATTGAAAAATTCGCTTGTTTGAGTTTCTTTCTTATTATAAGCAAATTTCTAACATGGTCCATCAAATTGAATCAGCGAGAGATGCGAAGCTGTTTAACTTAACTTTCTATCATCACTTTCGCCCTCAATTATGACTTCTATGAGGCTAAGGGAATACTTTCTATTGATAAAAAATTTCTATGGCTTACGAACTCTATGAAACAATTACAACAGTAAGGCAACACAATGATTATTTTTATTTGCGTTGATGACCAAACAAATATTCTCTCTACTTCCTTAAATTCAGAAGATATAAAATATATGATGGTTAGTTGATGAATACGAACCTACAACAATATGCTTAAAATTTTCATTTCTTTCAAAAGAAAATTGGAAATGTGGAAATATTTTTTTTGCAATCCCAAGGAAACATTTATTAACAATATTTTTAAAAAATTTATTTATTTATTTGTTTTATATCACATTTGGTACAATCTATCAAAGAGATAATAAATAGATGTTATGGAAAGAAAGAAACAAAAATAAGAGATTCTATTGTCCCCTAATGGGAACGAACAGTGTAAAAAGAAATATTAAAAATATTCTTAAAAAATTTATTCACTTTAATTTTTTTGGTTTTTTTTTTTTATTTGAAAACTTGCAAATTTTATGAAAATCTTTTTAAAAATCTTTCGGAACTTTCTTAAGAAATATTTTATAAATACTTAAAGAAACAATTATTATAAAAAGCGTTATTTTGAAAAACTTATTTTTCTAATTGGATGGACCATTAAGTTTCTCTGTTCGGTCTACTTTCAATAAATAGTGAAATTTCAAGTCCATAATATTTAATGGAAATTTATTTATAATACAAAATTATGAAAATTATTTGAAAATAGTTTTTAATAATAAATTAATAAAATTATGTTGCTTTCTGTTACCGTCATTTTAATGAATTAAGAGATATTTCGAAAGATTGCTTTTAAAATTATGTTTAAAATAATGTTAACAAATGTTTAACAAACCATGTGTTTTTATAAATTTATGAAAATTACAACAATAATCACAGCTACTAAAACTAAATAATATATATTCAGTATATAATAATATATGTATGTACGTAAAACACATGAGCAAATATAAATTGCATTAAACGCCTGTATTAAGATCGATCTAAACGCGTCCATTTTATTAAAAAGTTATTGATAAACGTGGCCTTGTTTTCTATAGAATACAGAAATGGCAACAACAACATCAACAACAAAAATATTTCATTAAAAAAATAAATAAAAATGAAATAAATCGAGATAATTTTGTTTACAGAGAAAAAAAAAACTTAACTGAAAATTTAACATCAATAACGACACCAACACTTAACTATACTAACAACATTAAAACACTTGTGCGTGCTGCGGCAAATTTTTTTCTTTTACTTTTTATATACATAAAGATAACAATATTAACTACGCATGCCTAGGATACGAGTTTAAAAGCATAGAACATAAGACTACAAATCATGAGAGACGGGGCCTTAAACGTATCAACAAATTTGCATGAACAAATATATATACATATATACATATATGTATGTATTATGTATGTATATATACGTATATATATAAATGAGGTTTTTTTGTATTTTTACTAGTTTTTAACGCAACCGACAATTCTTTTATTAGCTCAATAACTAATCTGGAAACTTTTTTCCATTACAATTTAAAGAGAAAAAAAATTTAAAAAATTATATATTATTATAAAAATGCTAATTAACCTGCCGGTCTGATATAAAGGCAGAAAAACACACACATCTGGAAATATGATAATCCGCATGCGTATGTAATAGTTTCATTCTGCTATAGATGCGGGATATATTTAGTTGATCAAATGTGTTGTAAGTGTAATATGTTTGGTGATAACTTAAGGTAGCCTATGTCTAGCCTGAGCTGATCACCTGATGTGCACAGATTGCACAAAACTACTGGACCACTGGGCTCGTAGTTCATATCTTATACTTTTCTTATCTAACTGATCAAGTCTTTATAAGTTATCCTAAGCAACACTTACAGCATACAACTAGCTGTATGGCTGATAATGTCATCGGACATATTACGAAAAAATTAAATAGCTTTGCGATAAGACTTTGAGAAATAGAAATAAGAAGAACAATTAGTTCTCTTGTTTCCCGAAAATAAAGACGGGCGATTACTATCATATTATAATAAGTAATTATAATTTGAAGTCAATTAAAAACATTTTGAAAACTCACAATTACGCCCTCTGACCAAATCGAGATTCTTTACTAATTCACATAATTCTATCAAGGATAAACGCATTCGCCTTTTCTTACGATAAAGATGAACATAACTAATTAAAAACTTAATATAAATAATTAATTAAAACATTTACTGGTTACTTTGTGTCATTTATCATCACTGGTCTGTCCATTAATAGGAAATTGTGAAAAAATTCCAGATCAGGGTAAAAGTTTACAAAGATTACAAAAAAAAAAAAGAAAAAAACGCTGACAAAATCTAATTTAAATTAATTAGTTTCATTAAACGTTAGAGTGAAATGCTTTGCCCTTTTTCGCTGAAAAGCGTTTTTTTTATTTTTTTTTAGTAGAAAATTTATCACTTAAAACGTAAAGTGTGAAAAATATTATTTAGAAATTTGACTCAGTTCTATTCGAATACAAATAAAGTAAGTTCGCATTAATTCAATGATGAAAATGTATACATAAACTATAAAATCAATCAAATTAATTACTGAATATTGAATGAATCATTGCGTTTTTTTTTTAAATTTTAAAGATTAGTAGAAAACAAAAATAAATTTCAAATAATAATATTTCGAAATAATTTTAAAATACAGAATATTTTTTGTTAAACTTTAGGATGTATGTGAAAAAAAATTACACACAATACAGGAACAAAATTGAAATGAAAGCGAAAGCCTTAGAAATAATAAATTTTCTTTTAACTGCTTTTTATTCGTTAACAAGAATTGTTTAAGTTTTTTTTCAAATCAATTTACAAAGTTACAAGTTAGTTACCAATCTGTTGTTTAGCCAATAATGCCATTACTATCCTTGAGAGCCATTAAGTAACAAATCGACAACCAAGTGGACAACTCGACATTAAACATGAGTATTACATCACCTGCCTACCTTAACAATAACAGCGATATCTACAATAGATCTATCTAGCAGCGGTAGAATAACGTAATACAAAAAATTAAATAGAAATATATGTACACTTAAATTTAAAACAAAAAAGAAAAAAAAAACAAAACAAAACAAAAATAAATAAATAAATGAAAACAGGCTTACAAAATCTATTCACGTGCTTTGTAAATGGTGCGTGTAAAATCAAATTTATTTACAAAAACAACAAAACAAAACCAAAGTATTATTAAAAATTGCGTTAAACTTAAACACTTTAAAAACAACTGCAACTACCAGACCAGCTGGACCCCAAATACAAAAAAAAAAAAACAAAAAACAAACAACATAAAATAGTTGGCGGTTTTAATGCATACAATAAAGCAAACTCTCACACATTCACATAAATATATTAATGTATGTTCGGCTACAACATTAGCAACTTTATTTAGTGAACTTGATAGTGTATAGACGCTTTTTTACATACAAACAAACTCAATCATAACTTATAAACAAACTGGATACACGCACTTCAAATAACGCAAACAAACAACAAGAACCCAGTCGCATGCAGTCAGAAGGTGCGTGAGAATTTTTCAGGTTTAAAAAACACGCAACAACAATAACAACAGAGTTAACACACTTTAGAAGATTTTTTCATTTTAAAAAACATATACAAAATTGAATAAGTCGTGAATATGAAATGCAACTCAAACGCAAAGAATTAAACTGAAAGAGAAATTCGCTTGAACTACCATTACTACTCTAGTACCTCTAAAGTAAATAAGATTTTTTTAAAAGTAGCTAGAAACCTGGCTACATGTACAACGTATGCGGCAGTCGGACGCATAGAAGCTGATTTATAACATTGTAGGTGAGAATGTGTTTACTTCAATAGCGAATATTCTGATTAAGAAAATTCTTGTGTGCTCTACACTTGTTATCTCTTATCTCTCCACACACGCACACACACATATATATATTCTTAATGAATTTAGTCATGTAACGGAAAGTATTTTTAGTTTATCAATAGCTTCCAAATTTTTCATTTTGGTTTTTGAATATAATGTTCTCAGTGCAGTTTGTTATTTCACTACACAACCAATCAAGCGTTATGTCACCATATGTGACATACGTGTGTATTAGAGCTGCGCAAAAGCTCTCTTGCTAACAAATATTGATAACACTGCACATTATGGTTGGGAAAGAAGATAAACTGGGCAAGCACTTATCTCAAATTGCATTAAAATCATTTCTAAACAATTCTTGATCGCATAGGTCATCATAGATCCTTCACATAGTAGCACATGGAGCTGTCATTTCTATTAAAAGCAGTGTAGTTTATAATTAAAACTATAAAACTAAATATATCCTTATGGAGGAAAAGATGGTAAACATCGCGCATAGTAAAGTTACACTAAAATATTTGCGTTTGATTCCCTCAAATATATCGACATTTTTAACGACTAAACGGCGTTCATGGCCGATCCTTTTTTTTTTTTTCTTACTTTAACGGTACAAAAGATGGTCGTTTTTCTTGCGTATCGTTTCTGGAGATGAAATGTGGATTTATTTTAAAGAATTCCAAAACATACAATCCAAACCACGCCAATCCCATCAACGACAGGAAGAGGACGTTCTGTGATCTGTTAAAGTTTAACTTACTTGTTCACTGAGATATTTGCTTATTGGCGTTCTGAACTAGTGATCCTTTTTGGATATTGCTATTCACGATCAATTTAGTTTTGTTTCTGAAATACAGAGCTTCCTTACTGTGATATTGTTTTCTAAGGCGATCCGAAGAATTTGCCACGTATAAAAAAATCAAAATTTAGAAGGGCTTCCAGAGATAAAGGGAAGATAGATTTTTTATTTATTAAATACAAAAGTGTGGTGCTTCCATCTATTAATATTTCTACTAACTTGAGTTAAGCGATTTTCCTGCGTTTGTTACGTAGTCACGAAGTTATTTATTTATATAAATAAAATTCTGCCTATTTTTTTGTTTTTTTTTTTTTTGCTTTATAGCTATTTTTTTTATATATAAAATAAATTTTATAGATTTTTATCATTAGCATATGAATTACATGCATTACAATAATAAATAATGCGTATATTTTCCTTTCATGCTTACAGTTGTCGTGATGCCTAAGCTATGATTAGTTTTCTTTCCTTGTCTCTCTTCCTATGGAACCGCTTCTCAACAGCGTAAACATTGTAAAGAAGTTTTCATTGAATTTATTTATGCGTGTGTTGATTTTTATTTATTTTTTTGAAATATTTATTTATAATTTATTTTTTTTTTTAAATTCATATATATAACTATAGAATTCAATTTATATTTTCATTCGGTTTGATTTGAAATTTATGCAAAATGATTTATTAATGATTCTTTTTTTTCTTTTTACTCTGAAAATAAAACAAAACAATCGCGCATACAAGGGAAAATTTTGAATTGATTTACAACATCACGTCGTAGACATGCAGGCTCATACATATGTGATTCGTGATATATAAACGTATATCTACAGTAATTAACTGCTTAATGCTTCTTTGCTGCGATCATGATTTTTTTTTTTTGGTTGGAGATTCAATATACTGGGTTTGGTTTTTACAGCACATATGCACGTGGCCTCAGTAAGTATTTACAAACATTTAAGGTCGATGGCCACTCCACGTTATAAACTGTTTGTAATAACTGCTTAAGATACGCTTTTTACTTTGCCTCTATTTCGGTATTAGAAGGATCACCACGGTTCGTAATCCTTATGAGGTGGGCTGAAAAGTTCGTAGTCTGACACATATTATATTAAAGTTGAAGAGCGATTTAAAATCGATTTTACTGGCCAAGTCATTTAAAAAAATATTTTGTTTTTACTTTGATTTTAAATCCATTTTGTTTTGTTTACTTTTGTAAAAGTTTCCCTTAGTTTTATCGCTTTATAGATATTTCGTGTTTTTTTTTTGTTTACTTTTTTTTTTATATAAATTTTTATATTGTTGTGCTTAGACCAGGGCAAATTTTAGAATAGAAACATTTTTTCTTTTAATAATTAACTCTTTTTATCGAAACTCTTCACACATACGCACAGATCTGTCTATAAGTAGGTCAATCCATTCTCCTCACGTTGTAACGTTTAGTCTTTAGGTTACTAGGTTCATACTACGTTTATCTTCAGACGTATTTTTTTAAATATAAAATTGTAATAGAATATGTAAGTGCGCGTATGTGTGTGTGTGTGTGTCTATATATGCAATCCTTTGTGTATATAGCCTTATGAGAATAATGTATCTATGGCAACGTACTTTTTTAATGTCATGTAACACCATGATTGCTAAATACGTTTTCTTTAGCTTCGAGACAAAACCAAACAAAATTTCTTTCAAATTTTGCTTTAAAATTTATTGATTCGATGGATGTTATAAAAATATTTACGATCCTTTTGCTGCATAAACTTTTTATAAGAGGTGGGGAACTTCTCACATAATCTTTCAAGACGTAATAAGGTCATAAACTTGGACGTTTCTTTTTTTCTTTTCTTTGATGTCAATTTTCTCATTATCGTGCACATTGGGTATAACTATTAAGATGTTAGCGATTTCTTAATGAACTATACTTTAAAAAATTGACAGGTTTGAAGCTTGCATTAAAATTTATGAATAAAGACTCAATGCTGAAATGTGATTGGAAGAAAATCTTAAATATATTCATTAAAATTTTATGAGTGTGGGTGATTTTTTAATAACTAAAACAAATCCTTTAAGATCATTCTCAGGTTCAATAGCCATTAAAAATAAGATAAACAAAAATATAAAAGTTGATTTTACATCATCTATAATACGAGCGAACGAAGTAAGGTGACAATTTGAAAAAAAAAGCATTTCTTCTCTGCTATAAACTAAAAACAATAAATCATTTCAAGTTATATGCAAAACTACAGAGCCGCTGACTTTTTGCATTCTTTTCTTCTTTTTCGTTAAAATATAAGCGACCATAAATTATTTGGTTAATAAACGTTTATATTTTTTATGGTTAAAAGTGACATTAGTTGCATAATTTACTCGTGTGTAAGTTTTTATTTCCACTTAAAACTTTTTCATTACGAGTTTGTGATTTCCTGCAAATAAAACCGCGAAATATGGGAAATTTCTTATTTAAAAGAAATCTTAGACAAAGTTGGTAAAGCTAACTAGCGTTGTTAACCGTGTGTTTATATAACTTTTTCAAAATCCCCTTTCAACATAATTCGTGATTATGGCCGCATCATTTTGATAATCATAGTCATGATGTTATAAAATAATTTCTTTCAAAGATTGCGTTTAATTTTAAACTCCGCCAAACATTATCATTAACTTCACTTTTATACACTTTTTCAATCGGAACTGATTCATTCCCTTTAAGATGAAGCAAAATATTTGAAGCATACGAAAAGATGTAAACCAAATCTTATAGTAAATATTTGTTTTGTGCATTTAGGGGCAGCTACACATCTCGAATTATTTTAACTTCTTATTCCATTCTTATTGTTATACCCACAATCGTAGATTAGAGATCTATCCATTTCGGCGAAACGTTTGCAATATCCAGAAGAAATCTTTAGAGGTCTTATAAAAAATTTATATTCTTGATGAGTATCAAATTAGGAATGTGTCTAGGTATGTGCATTTGTTCGTTTGTCCGTCTGCCCATTCCCCCGCCTGTCCAGCAGTCCGTCTGTCTGTCTGCTCAACTATATAATGCCTATGGTAACCATTCTCCCAAACGCAAATAGTAAATTTCAAATATAGCAGGAGTATTGGAGATTATTGCAGATACATTGGTATTGAACAGGATTCTGCACTACAATTAGAACGACGATAAAAATTTGCATGTATGTTCTATTAGTATCCGAACAATAATAGAAAATCCCGACTATCCCAAACAAATATTGCGGATATCGAAATCGTAGATTTTTTCTTCCTTTTTATATTATTTTATATTCTAGTCTGTTTTCTCGTTATTTTTCACAGCATTCCTTGATTAGCCACCTTCCACGGTATTCCATAAAAATAGAAAAAATCTGCCACTTTTTTTAAGGGAACTGTGGTGATTATAAAAGATTCGGCACAGCCGAATATAATTTTCTTAGTGGTTTTTCTTTAATAAAGTTAATGGGTAATAAAAGATTTCGTCCACAATCGGGTACAATAAATTTTCTTACTCGTTAACAAAAATTCATTTACTCGATTAAGAATGAACTTTCAATGTTTTTCATTACTGATAATACTAAAGTAATTTTTGATACAAATTTCAAATAGGTACTAATGACACTTTAAGGTTAAGCTTGCTTAAGCTGCATTTGTAAATATTCTTCATAATTCCTGCCAGTTCGAACACCTGTCTCGGCGGAACTTACGATAATGAAATCATATATAAAATGCTGGCATAACATAAGCGTATAAGAATTCCCAGACAGAGCAAGAGATTTTAGTTGCTCAGTAAATTTTATGTGGACATACATAGGAATATCGAATGTAATCTCTAAAATTGGGCTCAAAATGCATTATTTATCTGGATTTTGGAGACTGAATAAATTTTAGGCGTACAGACGGACGGAGAGCCGGACATAGACGTTCATTCAATCAATACCTGCAAAAAATATTATTGAGAGTCACAGCTTCACATTGTCAAAAATCTCTACTCTCAGCTAAAGACAATGGAAACTGATGCTATGGTTTTCATATTCTCCTTAGCGTTTGCGAACCAGACGCTTCAGCTTGGCAACGCCTGTCCAAGTGTATTTTAGCTTGCTTTGAATATTGCCAAAGATTCGTCAACTGCCTGAATTTGTTATTCCTGATGTTGATTATTTGCAACACTTTAACTAAATGCTCTACTGAATGCTTAAGCATAAGATGCCACTTATTGTGTTCCATCATCAATGTCAACTTCAAAGTTAGAATGTTTTCAGCGACGCCAACGTAAAACAATATTAAAATATGTTACGCGAATGTATTAATATTAAGAGTAAGCAAAAAAAAAAGGACTAATAAAAAATTTTTTAAATTGTGACTTCTAAGTTAAAGCATCAATGTAACGGTTTATCGAAAGGTTTTTTTTTCAGAAATCTCTAGCGCCTCATAAGCAAATTGATGTCTTCCGTCTGTGATGGATTTACTGCTTAACGCATTATAACTAGCGTCTTAAATGTTAATGCAATCAATTATGATCGATTTTGACAACAGCTTGAAAAAATCCATTTGTCAGTTAATTCGTTACGATATTAAGATAAACATAACCCTTATGTAGAGATGATTGCTAATAATGAATTAAACGTCATTTATAAAATTCCAAATAATCAACCCTTTATTGTGGGAGAATAGGCAAAGCTTTCGTTTGTGTAGTGAATAATTTTCTAAATTTTTTTTTTTACTTATGAATGAATGAATAATTTTAGAATTAAATTATTTATATGAAACTATTGAATTATTGAATTATTAATTCCGTGAAGAAAAAGTAATTACACTAATCTTCAGACAGTTGTTATTCAAACGTTTTTTTTTTCTTTTACTTTGTCTTTTAGAATATATTTTTTTAAAACAGTTTTAATGCTTAGAACCAGAAAAATGCTTATACACGCTTGAAATGATTATAATGATTACAGTGATTATGATGACGCTGATGATAAGTTGAAATAATTATAACAACATATAATTTAAAACAAATGACAGCTAGCACACACATACACACACAATAAAAAAGACAGACAATCTTCTTCTTGACTTACGATGCACACTTAGTATAGTGAGAGAAACAGAGAGAGGCGGAGAGAGTGAGCCAAGCAAAGGTGAAACATCGCTAATATATAGAAGAGAATTTTTTTTTTCAAAAAGCAAAGCAATTAACATTAGTTACAATTGTAAGAAAAAAAAAATTATAGAAAAAAAAACATAAACAAAAGATTCAAATAGTAACTGTCAGTGCTCCATAATGTACAAAAATTCTTAAATGACTGGCAAGAACAGATTTCTGTTGTAGGTTAACTTACGTAATTATAAAGAAACCTACATAACTTTTATGTAATAGGATTTTAGAATCACTCATTAGTTTCACTTACATTAGTCAGCCGTTTAATTGTTACAAAATATATATACACTTGGCCATGAAATTCCTTTAGCCTAACGAAATTTTTATACATCACTTATAAGCAGAAGCTTGGTTATCGCAAGCTTATCTATTGCTCCCTTAAAAAACTAAAAACTCCTTTTTTTTTGTAATGGAATTGAAGGGGGGTTTCAATTCAAGTCAAAAGTAAAATGGGATAAATTATTTTTTAATTACGAAATGAATTGAATTACTTTGAAATATGTTCTCTTCAAAATGTGAAAAAAGTTGTGTCTTCAACTTTGCTATTCCATTGAAAAGCAGGGTCAGTTGATCTTTTTTTTTTTTTATCAAATTTAGCACTAATTGCAATTCCGCTCTCTTCTAGGGATAAAGGTCTGTTTGGATACAATTTAAAATGAAATGTAAGGCATTTTAATTGAGATAACATTAATAAACATTTCTTATGTATTTTATTCGTGCTTTTGAAAAGTGTTGAAAAATAAACAGAAAAAAATTACTGCTAATGAAAAACTTTCTGAGAAGATTTATTCGATATAATCCAAAGTAACAAATATGTTAATTAAATTTAATTCATTTTAAAAACTAATTAGCGCCGAGATGATATTAAAAAAGTTCTATAAAATGATAATTATAGTATACGTAAGAAATCAAATAGACTATAATTTTATAAGTTGTGTTATCATAATAATAACATATATGACGTTGTCTGCTAAAAGTATGATGAGAATAAAGTGCAGACAAAGTCGTACATTTTTATTTATTATTATTTTTTTAATATAATCAAAACACACTCAGCGGCTGTCCCTTATGCGTGTACTGAAAGAAGTGGGTACAGCGTTGAGTATGTGTTCGATCAGTATATGATATGTTCTTATCTACTGAGCACTGACTGTAAAATCAGAAATCAAGTATGGTCTACTTGACTAAGATTTAGGAATCCGCGAACATTGGCTTTGATAGTCTTGACTCTTATCTAAGCGGCTATGTGGTAGTATGTATATATATACGGAATCTCATATATCAACAATGGATCTTTGCAATGTACAAGTCTCGGATTGAAACGAACTCTTAAATGAATGTTTTATTTATATTTTTTTTTATATTTGAGTTAATATAAAATTTCTCTAAAATTAGTGTGAACTTTTAAGTTCGTATTGAATATCATGACATGTTATATCGAAGCAATTTTTGCTCATTTTATTTATCATTTATTCATAAATCGTAGGCAATATCAGCGGGCGATGCAAGATAAAAAAAAATTCTAAGTCATTCATGCCAAAGCTCTACATTAGGCAAAATAGATCGTTCAAATGACTCTGAGTTGCTTAGTAGAATACACAGGAAACTCCTCTCAAGTTGAATGGATTCTGCCTCCCTCTATTTTTCTTTATTTGTCTTTATATTTCTCTTTATTTCATGTAATTACAAGTAATCAATAATCTCTGTAATTATTTATTAATAATTTTTTTTTTTGTATTTCTTTGCTTCATTAGAAATTGAAATCTTTTGCTGCGGTTTTACTTAATTAGTGGACTTTTTTCCAAATAGATCTCGTTATGAATAATTTATTAGTACACCAGCTGTTTCACTTACTTATGTTTATTTAAAACAAATTAATAATAACTATAATAATAATAATAATAATATTATAATGATTTTACTTTCTTGTTGTTATGGCGAATATTTCAGAGTTAACTGTTAAGTGTTAAATACTACGTGTGAAGCTGCGGGATCTAGGTCGCTACTTTAACTTTAAACTGTTTTTTGAACGTATCTCAATGTGTTCAATGCCGCCTGCTTTTGAAATCGATAGATTGATTTATCTCAAAAGTGATCGATCATTGTTCACATTATTAAGTGATTTCAGAAAGAAATTCGATAGTTGTCTAGATAGAAAAGACGATAAAATATTTGACGAAATTATCTCCTACCCTTGCTAAGTTGATTTAAAAGCGGACATAAAAGTTCCCTAAAATTTTTGTAAAAGCCATTACTCTGAGCTCAGATCGTTATTGAAATGTGTGTTATTGGAAGGTAGATGAATACTATAATAACTAAATTTTAAATTGTTTTAAATCTGAACAGAATGCTGCTGCTGTCGCAGTGCCATTAGATTTATAATCAACTACATAGAAGTTCTTGAGCAATTGAATTAGATTTAGCTGTAGTTGAGCTTGGAAGAGAGAAAAATTTTCTATTTAGCCTCTTTCTGTAATGGATTCTATCACCCAAATCCAATTCAAATTTAATTTTTAGATTTGGAAGAATAATTAAGGGAAAAATTATTTCAAAAGTGACGAATAGTTTTTTTTTAACGAATTTTAGATAATTATTTTCTTATGCAATCATATGTAATCGCAGACTTTTTCTTAATTGGGAGGTTAGCAGGCTAAACGACTTTCTTTTATTAACTCTTGCAATACAGAATTTTAATTGTAGAGGCCTGACGATAGAACATTGACACATCACTTAATAATAAATTCGTAGGATTGTTTTTGGCATTTTGCCATTGCTGTGGTCGATTTGCACCGTTGCATTGGCTTCATGAATATAGATGAATACTGCCACGTACGGCTATATACTACTATATACTACCATGTATTGCTTTGAACTGATGCTTGGTTCCTTCCCAATATAGTGAAATATTATGCCATTCGCATCACAAAATACGGACGCCATAATATTCTTTGCAGTATAGGGATGAACCGACGTTCCATTCATTTTCATATATCGCATGAAAATATCTTTTTTATTTCGCCTAAATCAATTCAAACAGCGGTCTGAATCATCAATATGCTTTGTTTTTGATCGAACGTGGGACACGCTTCGAACACAACTTTTCCAAAGATGATTGCTCATGCAAAGCAGGAAAAACACTGTACTCTGATGTCATTAAGATGTCAGATATCTTACGCAACTACACTTCTCCGACTACTCTTTTATGGACTTATTTCAGGTTTTCTGGAACAGTTGTCAAATTCGGACGACCACAGCTGTCAGAATCATTAAGTTATACTATTTTGTTGTTCCGATCCGATGTTCCCTGTGTTCAAGCCATCAAGCTATTTATTCTACTACTTAGTGGCAACTATCGAAACGGTTAAGTAATCGTGTTTCAATTAAAAATTAAAAGTGACTCTTTATGATGATACATTTATGCCTATAAAAGTTTTGTGTCCAAATTCATGATAACTGTTGAAAGAATCATCGGACATATTAGCCTAAAATCGATTATACATATGGCGTAAAAGAAAACCTGATATTATCGACTTGTCACCATCAATTTTTCTTTTACTTATTATTTCTTTTTTTAATTAATTAATTTTTTCCTTTTTTTTATTATTATTAAAAAAAGTTTTTTTTTTTTTTTGCTTCTTTTTACGAATCAACATGTAATAAATTTATATGTAAGTTTTTTCTTTAACCATCAATTTCGTTAACTAAGAGTTAGTTATCTCTTTGCTGGTAATCAAAACCAACTCGTAAATTCCTAAAAATAAAACGAGTAACACATCGCGGCTTACGGCCAATATTTATTAGACAATTAAAAATAGCAATTTATGGTATAAGTGTGACTATGTATGTGTATGCGCGGGTAAATATAATAACCCAATTGTCGCCAAACGCCGAAAAAAAGACTTAAGCAAAAGCCTTTAGTAGTAAAACTAGATAAATTTCCCACACTACACCAACAAAAACAAAATGCTTTTAAAACATTAAATTATTTCATCTCTTTTCGTTTCAGTTAGTTACTAATGTGAGTGTGTATGTGTGTGTGTATGTGTGTGTGTGTGTGTGCGTGTGTTAATGCGTCTCTTTGAGACTTCTAGATGCACACATAAACCAAAACGTTACTATTAACAGCATGCATTGTACAGACAGTAAAACTTAACATGTAATGTGGCGAAGCATATGAAAAGAGCGAAAATATGCGCAATTTCGATAATTATTGCGTGACTCGAAAATCACCGAAACAAAAGTTACAACCATTATAAAGGCTGTAATAGACACACACACACACACACACACACACACACATACACACATAGCAATATTACAACGGTCGATATATTACAAAATGAAAATTGAAAAGAAAAAACCAAAAAATAAAAGGAAGACGAAGTAGAAGAAGATGCGTATTATAGCACGATAAAGATGCTTAAAAGCACTAAGAGACCAGACAAAGGGGTTTGAACAAAAGGAAAAACAATCAATGAAATTTAAAATATAAAAATGGGAAAAGTCTTACACGCACACACGCGCACGATCACGCACACGCACATGCTTACATATAAACACAAAATGTAGTCTGTAAAGCATTATATGTGTGAGAGAAATTTCAAACATAATTTACTTTTACTGTCGAAGCAATTATAATTTAGTTTAATAAGACTACGAATAATATCCTCCGCTTATTACTTTTCTCTATTGGCGAGCGAGAGTTTTTCAATTTATTTCTTTAGCTAACTATAAAATAATAAAAGGTGGCAGCTGTTCAAGAAGTAACACTATATAGTCAGTGCGTATATACGTATGCCTGTGTACAACCGAGTGTAGATAATGACACTTAACATCGTTTATGTTCAATTGCTAAAGACATTTAAATATTTCATGATAACTACTTAAAGATACAGATGCCTTAACTAAGTTCGAGAGGTTGGTGAGAAAATGTTATAAAAAAAATTTATAGATATGTGGCATATTGAATGTGATTAGTAAAGCACACTTATACATACACAGACACATCGACTTGATTAGCCATAAACATTACAAATATTTGTGTCATACGCTAGATTTCAATAATAACAGGTTTTTTTCTAAGAAAAAAAAAAAAAAAATTCATTAAAATTAAGCATAAAATGCGGGAAGCAAACTCGCTCATCAAAGTCTCTAAGAGTGCATTTATAACGATAAAAAAAAAGCAATTAAATTAAATCTCCATGACTAACAAATGTAATAAATCGAACTATTTTAACTATTAGACTATTGGCTTAAAAAATTGGGTTGCAACTGAAATGCTTAATAATATCTTATTATAGAATATGTATAGAATTTGATGGGAAACAAAACAATTAATTAATCCGAAAAGTATCATCTATATTGTAGAAAAAACTATAATTGATGCTAAGTCTACACTCAGGCTAGAAATCTTTAAATTTTCAAATAATTGAAGACATCCACGTAGTTGCAAATATCCTCTTTAAATGGGTGTACACTTCACAAATCATTTATAGAAAGGAAAGAAATTTCCGGCGGTAGAATAACAAAATTTATTTATAGAAACAAAAGCCTTAAAAAAAAGTTATAAATAAAGATACAAATTTAAAGTGATTCTAGCAGTAGAACGAAATTAGGAAAAACACCCTTTTCTATGCGTACGGTTGTTTACATTTAACTTGTTATCCAATTGTCAAGAAAAATAAAAATTTTCTGTAATAACTTTTGGTAAAGTTCTCCGTTACTCTACGTAAAATCCTCATCTGATCGCCATCATGCCTACATATACAGAGTCGATATTCTCTGATTCGAGAAAAGTTACGATACTTCAGCTAGCCTTGATACTTCAGTTCAATATTTTTAAATATCAAGTGAAAAATACAAATATGCTGCTCTTGATTAATTTGTTTCTTTAGTTATAAACTCTTACTTCAACTAAAAAAAAAAGAAAAAAATTATAATTTCATTTGATTTTCGAATTTATTGAGTCGTAAAATACCTGAAAATCTTATCATTTACAAAAGTATTAAAAGTCGACATTAATCTATATAAACATTTCTTATTAGAAAAAAACCCAACCAGCTTTAGTACAGATTAAAATTATACATCACTTGATGTAATCTTTGTCAGAGATCTGCTTTAAGAAGCTTATAGCATACTCTAAGACTGTTACTATGTACATCAGCAAAGTTGTCAAAGTGCCTCGTATTATCGTCGATGCGTATTAAAAAAAAAATAAAATACAAAAAAAAGAAGAGGAAAAATTATAAATTAATTGAATAAAATATAAATGCGTGTAAATCATTATTACAAAAGAAAAAAGTGAGTCATTATTATAACTAAAAGAAAAACAAAATAACGATTATTAAATAATTTATTAAAAGAGAATACAATAGACCAACAATGTTATAATTGCGCATTGCAGTAAGCAAGATATGAAAAAATAACAAAACAATATTAATGTATAAATAAAGTTAATAATTTACGCGGTATTTGCTAGTTTTTTATATCATCAAGAATGCGCACATATGCACATTTTATAGATATAAACACGCATAACAAAAAAAAAAAAAACAAGCATAATTGTTAAGCTATGCGCATAGGTATGAATGCTTTTATATGCGTTGTACTTGTAATAAACATAACATAGATAAGCAATTAAAGTTTCATAAACACACAATTGATGGCTATTAACACTGTTAAGAGGCAGATATACACAGATAGATAGATAGATAGATGATAGATGGATGGACGGATAGATATACAAACAGACAGACTAACTGACTGACTTTCTGGCTCATTGGTTGACTGGCTTTTGCTACTGTTAGGCAAAAGGTTTTCTGCCTGTTAGAACAGGCAATAACAGCAACGATTGTCAGCCACTCATGAACACAATGGTTTAAATAAAACAGCATACCACGTTTTTTACATTCGTACGATAGTTTTTTGTTGTTGTTCTTATTAAGTTTAGATCACTGCGCTTTATAACTATCCATATAATTATTTAGATTTCTTATAGTTATGTTTGAAACCATTATTTATATTTATCTTGAATTTCTCAAGTTAAAACATTTGTGTGTCTATAGATGACGCATTTTTCGCTTATTGCTCGTTGCACATAAAATGACAATAATGCTGAGAAGGAAAAAAATAATCTACGGGTATTATGTGTGCTTCTCTTACCTTAACAAATTCATCATTTCATTTGTAACAAGCACAAAAAGGTTTACTAAACTTGCAAAATTCTGAAGCACATTTAAACCCAATCTCCTCTTTTCTTTTCTTCCTGCCTTTTACGACGCCCGCTGACACTTTGGCAAACTCCATTAACAGAATTTTCCGTACATAGAAAGTTTGACGTTAATTTCAAGAAGACCTATGCTTCAATTTCCATTCACCGAACAATATTATGACAGTTGATGAACGTTGTATTTAGTTATAGGAGCTTGCAAACAAATACAACAGGTTCTGCCAAAATGAAACAAGACCAACAGATATGATTCACGTTCAAAATATTTGGAAGCAAATTAATGCTTTTCCATCTCTCCTTCTCTCTGTGTCTCTCCCTCTCTTTCTCTGTCGCTTCTTCCTCTTCCTCTTCCTCTTCCTCTTCCTTTTCCTCTTCCTCTTCCTCTTCCTCTTCCTCTTCCTCTTCCTCTTCCTCTTCCTCTTCCTCTTCCTCTTCCTCTTCCTCTTCCTCTTCCTCTTCCT